>CM049403.1:36577500-36660707 GCA_026929865.2 Hyperoplus lanceolatus | reverse complement strand
TGTATCTAGGCAACAGAACAGATGTTGGGTCATGTGAGATATATGTTTTCAAGCCCCTCTCATTTCCCCTTGGCCATGAAGGAGAGGACCTCATGGTGATGTTGTAAGCATGTTTTTTTTCACAAAAATGTATTTTTTGCATGTAAAAGTAAATTTTCTAGCTGTCAACTAAATCAACTGTTGTGCCAAAGCAAATTGATTCAGGTAGAAAAACTTCTATCATACATGTTGATGAACTACCAACATATGAAACCATGTGATGATGCTAACTGAAGATTAGCCTGAATTGCTGAGAGGTAGTTTTTTCTCAAATTGTGGCAGTGGGGTTAAGTGAGACAAATGCAGTGGGGTAAAGTGAGACGGTGTCTGTGCCCTCTTTTAATGAATCCATTTAAGGTAGCAAGGAGACTAGTTTCAATTTAGACAATGCGGGACAGAGGTGTCGGTTGAATGGTTGAAGGGGTGTCAGCAAGGGCATGGTTTGGCACGTATGTATGTGGGGAACAGGGGAGTGACAAGTAATATGCCTTTATTCAATTAATGATCCCAATAAAACAAAAGCAGAAAAATATTAATCAAAGACTCAAAAGATGGAAACTGACAGCTGGGTCTAGTCCTGTGTTCTGAATCCCAGCCCAAGTGTCTCACATTACCCCATTCTCCCCTAAGTCACTAAGTATTCTTCACTTTCCTGATAGCAAATTAAGTACGGGTCCTCTGTTTACAGAGGACCCGTAATTATTGCTCTCCACCATACTTATTAAATACGGGCCCGAAAGAATTGAGGGCCCGTAATTATTACTCTCCACCATACTTTTTCTTCTGACTTCTTCTTCTTCTTCTTCTTCTTCTTCTTCTTCTTCTTCTTCTTCTTCTTCTTCTTCTTCTGCCTCACATTTTCTAGCTGCTTCTCCTCCCACACCGTTGCACGTAGAAACGCAAAAATTTCACACAACGTGCGTCCCCACCCCACGGGGTGTGCTATTATACAGTTTTTTGAATTTCCGCTAGGGGGCGCTGTTATGAAGTCCCGACTGAAAGAACTTTGAGAGGCCACGCCCCGCACACCGTAACTCCGATTGACTTGAAATTTCTCACACAGGTGTATATTAGGGTGCTCTACAAAAAAGCCTCTGGGACCATAAAAAGTCTTCGGGGAATGTTTCCCGCTAATTAGTATAAAGTGAAAAACAGCGTGTTGTCCACAACTTTCTGAAATTTGACTGTATCAACACCAAATTTCTCGTGAAGCCCCGGGGGACTACAATAAACATACCCGAAAAAGATTAGTAGGACAACTTGAAAAACTTGGCCGCCATTGACCAAAACGTTTACGCAGGGGCGGGGCATAATAACACGTTGGCCATAACTCCTTAACCATAGGTCCTATCATCATCAAACTTGCTGGGTATGTCCAAAAGTCATGTGGTAGCATGTCCATCGAAGCTCATCGAGATTAACCCATAGGGGGCGCCACAAATGGGCGGGGCTTAATAACACGTCGGCCATAACTCTTTAACCATAGGTCCTATCATCATGAAACTTGCTGGGTATGTGCAGAAGTCATGTGGTAGCATGTCCCTCAAAGCTTATCGCGATTAACCCATAGGGGGCGCCACAGGGGCGGGGCCTATCCACAAATTGGCCATAACTCCTTAACCGTAGGTCCTATCATCATGAAACTTGCTGGGTATGTCCAAAAGTCATGTGGTAGCATGTCTGTTGAAACTTATTGAGATTAACCCATAGGGGGCGCCACAAATGGGCGGGGCTTAATAACACGTCGGCCATAACTCCTTAACCATAGGTCCTATCATCATGAAACTTGCTGGGTATGTGCAGAAGTCATGTGGTAGCATGTCCCTCGAAGTTTATCGCGATTAACCCATAGGGGGCGGCACAGGGGCAGGGCCTGTGTTCTGAATTTAAGTACGGGTCCTCTGTTTACAGAGGACCCGTAATTATTACTCTCCACCATACTTATTCTTACTTCTTCTGACTTCTTCCTCACATTTTCTAGCTGCTTCTCCTCCCACACCGTTTCACGCAGACATGCAAAAATTTCACACAACGTGCGTCCCCACCCCACGGGGTGTGCTATTATACAGTTTTTTGAATTTCCGCTAGGGGGCGCTGTTATGAAGTCCCGACTGAAAGAACTTTGAGAGGCCACGCCCCGCACACCGTAACTCCAATTGACTTGAAAGTTCTCACACAGGTGTATGTTAGGGTGCTCTACAAAAAAGCCTCTGGGACCATAAAAATTCTTCTGGGAATATTTCCCGCTAATTAGCATAAACTGAAAAACAGCGTGTTATCCACAACTTTCGGAAATTTGACTGTATCAACACCAAATTTCTTGTGAAGCCCCGGGGGACTACAATAAACATACCCGTAAAAGATTAGTAGGACAACTTGAAAAACATGGCCGCCATTGACCAAATAGTTTACGCAGGGGCGGGGCTTAATAACACGTTGGCCTTAACTCCTTAACCGTAGGTCCTATCATCATGAAACTTGCTGGGTATGTGCAGAAGTCATGTGGTAGCATGTCCCTTCACCACATTAGGCCCCTCCCCTTCACCACATTAGGCTCCTCCCCTTTACCAAATTAGGCTCCTCCTCTTTACCACATTAGGCTCCTCCCCTTTACCACATTAGGCTCCTCCCCTTTACCACATTACACTCCTCCCCTTTACCAAACTCCTTAACCATAGGTCCTATCATCATCAAACTTGCTGGGTATGTGCAGAAGTCATGTGGTAGCATGTCCCTCAAAGCTTATCGAGATTAACCCATAGGGGGCGCCACAAATGCTGTTATTAAGCCCCGACTGAAGAAAGCTTGAGAGGCCACGCCCCGCACACCGTAAGTCCGATTGACTTGAAATTTCTCCCACAGGTGTATTTTAGGGTGCTCTACAAAAAATCTTGGATCATTAAAGTCAACCTGGAGATATTTTCGCTAATTAGCATAAACTGAAAAACAGGGTTTTATCCACAACTTTGTCAAGTTTTACTTTATCAACACCAAATGTCTCACGAAGCCCCGGGGGACTATAACGCACGTCTCCGGAAAATATTAGTAGGATAGCTTGGAAAACATGGCCGCCATTGACTAAAACGTTTATGCAGTGGCAGGGCTTAATAACAAATTGGCCATAAGGCAAGGCAAGGCAAGGCAAGGCAAGTTTATTTATATAGCACAATTCAGACACAAGGCCACTCAAAGTGCTTTACAGGGGCAAGATTAGAATACATAAAACACATTATAAAACATTTAAAAGCGAATAAAAGAAGCAAATAAAAATAAAACAAAAACATAATAAAAGAAGCAAATAAAATGAAAATTGCAAGTTAAAAAGGAAACAAAAAAGTCTTCAGACTCGATTTAAAAGAACTGAGAGTTGCAGCAGACCTCAAGTTCTCTGGGAGTTTGTTCCAGATTGTCGGTGCATAAAAACTAAAAGCTGCTTCTCCTCGTTTAGTCCTAACTCTAGGGACTGTAAGTAGACCTGTCCCAGACGACCTAAGGGCTCTGGACGGTTCATAACTTATCAGCATATCAGTAATGTATTTTGGCCCTAAACCATTTAGTGCTTTATAAACCAACATCAGAATTTTGAAATCAATTCTTTGAGTGACTGGAAGCCAATGTAAAGACCTCAGAACTGGGGTAATGTGATCCACCTTTTTGGTCCTAGTGAGGACTCGAGCAGCAGCGTTCTGAATTAGCTGAAGCTGTCTGATTGATTTTTTTGGAAGGCCAGCAAGGACACTGTTACAGTAGTCAAGTCTACTAAAGATAAATGCATGGACAAGTTTTTCTAAATCTTGCTGAGACATAAGCCCTTTATATATATAACTAATTGATCATAGGTCCTATCATCATGAAACTTGCAGGATATGTGCAGAAGACATGTGGTAGCATGGCCCTCTAAGCTTGTCGAGATTAACCCATAGGGGCCCCCACAAATGCGAAAACCATCATTCAAAAATGCAATGTTTGACAGGCCACGCTCCTCGCCCCCTGACTCTGATTGACTTGACATTTCTTACACATGTACAGCTCATGGTGCTCTACAATAAAGCCTCTTGGACCATAGGGGTCAGCCATTATTTTCTTTCTTCCCTAACTTATGTAGCGGGTACAGGTAGTTCAGATTAATTCAGCTATTAGAAATTAATCTGATGATTAATAATACTTTAATAATTTCTTAAAGTTCAAAAGGGGCACCACCATTCATGGAAGAATGGAAAAGTAATAGCAAATTGTCTCGTTTAATCAAAGGATTTATTTAGAAATGTTGATTAGCTTAACCTCAGTTAAACAAATCAACACTAGCAAATCTAGTCTCAAAGATCATTTCCATAAAATAATGTAATCAAGTAGTTACTATTATAAATTTGGTAATATGATCTTAACACTGAAGGCTACAGAGTCTTTCACTTGTTGATTGTTGACACTCCAATAATATCCACACAAATAAATCACAAACACTTCTGGTTACAATATAAGAACATTTATTTTAACCACATGAAACTTAAGGTAACATCCGTTTTATACACCATAAAGCAAATACACTTAATCAAAGAAAAACGTCTAGAACATTGTTATTTATACAGCTATGTACCAGTGCGTGAGTGAGTGTGTGTGTGTGTGTGTGTGTGTATGTGTGTGTGTGTGTGTGAGTGTGTGTGTGTGTGTGTGTGGAGCAAGGAAAAAGGGGACGGGGAAGCTCCCACGTGACTTGGGGCGACAGACACAAAATGGCGACCCGAAATCAGTTAGGTTAGTAATGCCACAAAATGGCGTCCCTGGATGGCTAGGCTAGGCTATCCTCCTTTCCCCATGGGGAAGTGATTACCACGGGTGCTCAAAAGGGCGTCTACCTTTGGAACAAAGGACCTGACGGATGATATTTGAGGCGGGGAATTTCGAACAAACACTAGCTCTTTAAAAAGGGGTTCTACCAAAGATCTTAGCACCAATTCTATCTGATCAAGGCTACCATCTAACGTGTGTGTACGTGCGTGCAGGAGAGGAAGAGGAGGAAAGGCCACGCTTGGACGCGGGAGGGGGGGGAAAGAAGGTGTTAGGTTTTTAAAACATACAGCAGACCTGAAACCACACTACAGCGTGAATGGAAAGACCGAGCTTCCGTTCTGGTTCTCCGTGGGGGAGAAGACAAACGGAGATTGATCACACAGCTTGTTTCAAAATAGCAAACACAAATTCGAAAATAAACAGTATTGCTCACACCTTAAAAAGTAAATAATAACTAAACATCTGCCCAGGTAATTATAAAGCCAAAATCTCACTTGGGGAAACTTAATTCCCACTGCTTCGTCGTCTTGGCGGGTAGTCCACTCCTTTCCTTGCGGGCGAAAGAGGCCTACGAGACGGCGATGAACGGGTGAGATGATCTCTGCGGTGTCAGATCGCAGGAAAAAGGCAAGAGGGCGAGCTGATTTGGTGCGGGGATGGCGGTCGAATATCACTCGATCGGCTATCCAGTCCGCGGTCCGAGAGGCTAAGTTTCTGGACAAACCCGCCTCTTCTCGTATGGTGTGGTTGCGATCGAAGACCAATTCGACCGGCTTACGTCCTTGGTCCAAAGGCAGGTTTCTGGGTAAACCGCCTGTTTCCAGTGTTCTTCTGGTCGTTCCAACGGAACAGCTTCAACACTTCGTTGCTTTAGAGATCGCCGCGGCCGCAGGCGATAGCCTTAGTAAAACACGTGGTGGTTGATTCAGGGCTGAAGAGGGCCCTTGTAGATCTGTACAGACTTGTTGTTTCTATAGGCGTATCAGCAAACAGCCGATTACCAGAAAGGAAGAAGGAGCCGCTGGGCATCCTTTTAAAGGTCCCGGCTTTCCCCCGGGGTGGAGTTTTCCAGCTAGCGTTTGGGTACGCCCACCTGAAGAGGTAAGGGTGTACTGCAGTGTTTTGGCCGCACGGTGGCGGCACAGAGCTGTCCATAGGTTTGACCCCCTACACTTAAATGACCTGAAATACAGTGAAGTCATATTCACTCTGTGGATTTCCAACCTATCATCACCAAATTGTATACACAGCATCAGGGGACGGCCACAACTCGGGACTGGAGTTCGGAAAGCCCGCGGCGGCGGTTCATAGAAGCGTTCTGGCCCGGCCGACGGGCTGGGGCGCCGCCGAAGCGGGGATTGGCGGCCTGCGCAGGGCGGCCCGTACTTTCAAAATCTCCGCGGGATTTTCTAGTTTGTATTATTATTGAGTTTGTTTGTTCATACAATCAGTCTAATATATGTGAACAGGTGACTTTCTCATCTCATAGCCAGAGAACTTTGGGAGCTGTGGAAATAAAATGACAAAACACAGTCACAGGTGTCCAGACCACGGAAGAGTATTAGGGCCACAGGGAAGAAAAACAATTAGAAGATGTTTGTTCACTATGCATTTGGAAAATAAAGTCGAAATTTTGAGAATAAAGTTGAAATTTTGACCTTTTCAAAAAAAAAGTGGAGGGTCTTTTTTATTTTAAAAATTTTTACGAGGAGGGTGTTTTTTTTTAAGTCCACCTTTTAAGACTTCATCAAACAGCTCATATGAACTGCCTCAACAAAATGCTTTGTGTAGATGAACTAGTGAAACTGTACTTCAGAATCTGCTTTATTAACAAATAAATCATTTCTCAATTATACTTCCAAGATAAATAACTTTGCTTTCCTTGGGTAATGCATCTCCCAGGAAATGGACAATAAATCTGAATCTAATTCTGAATTTCATCCACAAATATCTCAAAGCGAATACCAAACAAACTGCTGCTGCAGTGGAGTCAAACTTTATCTGCATTTTTTGTTTTTTCAGAACAAGCAGCAAAACTGGACAAACTGGAGGAACAGCTGCAAGGTTTGTAGATTAATCACATATCCAAATTATTGTGCCATATTTTTAACATCTAAGCTAGCTAATGTTATTAAGCATAACTAGTCAGGAGTTTATTTTTTATTAATTTGTATTGTCAAAGTCTACGACAAATCCTCTGACAGATACATTCACATCCAGTCAAACAATGGGACCTCACTGATCTGATTCAAACTATTTGTATCTGACAGATACTTAGAACAAATTGAAGATTTTAATGTTTGGTTTCTTCCACAAATACTTTGGGGCATTTTCCATATAAATTTATGGTGCAGTGAAATCACACTCTGTTTTTACTCTTTATTCAGAACAAGCAGCAAAACAGCAGACTGAGCTGGACAAACTGGAGAAACAGCAGCAAGGTGTGTGGAGAAATCACGTCTCCTCCTCTAGAGTATTATACTATTAATTCAGGTTGTGAGTTTGTTTTTATATATTAAACCTGAAAATATTTTTCCTGTTTAAAGTTATACACCGTTAGATTGTTACTAGTTAACTGTCTGTTGAGTTCCTATCTTTCACATAGTGTCAAACACTCAGTGTCATGGCTTATTTCAGTAACAGTAAGTCACTAAGTATTTTTATTGATTACAACTTTAAAAAATCTTTTTAAAGACCATTTGTGTGTGTATTTTTGTTACTAAGTGACTGCAGGGTTTGTGTGTAAAGCTGGACTGTATTGAGGTGCATGCTTTCACCACAATGACAGAAAGGAATGATCTGTAAATTAATGTCTCTAGCCAGTTGTGCCTGCAACCAGTGACATGCCTGCTTTGTCACAGATGGGTAGATGATAAACTACAGAGAATAATGATGCCAGGGTTGTGTTCACAGACAGATGAATCTCTCTCTCTCTCTCTCTCTCCCCCTCTCTCTGACTGTCTCTCTGTCTGTCTCTCTCTCTCTCTCTCTCTCTCTCTCCCCCCTCTCTCTGTCTGTCTCTCTGTCTGTCTCTCTCTCTCTCTCTCTCAGGTAAACAGGTGGCTTTTTCTGCCTCTCTGGTGGCTACTGGCGCTCAAACCATTGGACCCTATAGTCTATTCATTCCTATAGTCTACAAACACGTCGTCACCAACATCGGAAACGCCTACAGCCCAGTCACAGGTACCTGAACTAGACATTTCCCTTTTGATCGATGTGGCAAACAGTTAATTCTCCATATAAAATGACAAACTATCTTACCACAGGTGCCTTCACTGCGCCGTTGAAAGGAGCCTATCACTTCGAGTGGCACATCTTTGGACCCGGAGGTGGGTCTAATACCGGTGCTATGTTGGTGAAGAACTCAGAGAACATCTTCCTAGCATATGAGGAGGAGCGGACCCAACGTCCCTCTGCTTCTCAAGGCGCCTCACTGCTCCTGGAGGCTGGAGATGTTGTGTCTGTGCATCTGTATCAACTCTCAAAAGGGTATGACAGTTACAATCACCACACCACCTTCAGTGGGCATCTGCTTTTCACTATGTAACACAAACATCTTAACCTACATGATGTTAATGCAGGTTTTTAATTTCAATTATTGCATTTAAAATATTATAATCTTAATCTTAATCACTGCAGCAAAGTATCTACACTCATCTCATTTTCCTTCTTATAAAAGCATTATAACATTATAAAATGTCATAAATGTTCAAATCTGCAACTGAATGAAGACAAATTTCATGTTATTTGTCTGATTCCTTTGTCATTAAACATCACTGCAAAGCATCTCTGGACGTTTCACTAATATTGTTGGTGTCATTTAAATATCAACAGATTGAAAGAAAAACACAAAATTGCTTTAAGTCGTAATAAAACCAGACAGAAGTTGTTATTGCTCAGAGCATTTAAACACTTTGAGCCGTTTCCAGTATTTTCCTTCATTGGTCTGAAAGTTTAATTTATTTAAGTTATAGATTAACTTGCATACTTGTATAAATATCTTTATTATATGTTGGTTTGATTAAAATGCAGCAGTTTAAAGTCAGCTCTACTTGTATTCTGACTTTCCTAAGCTTATATTCAGATACAGGTACGGGGTGTTAAAGGAAAATATTTCAACATTTTCATAGAAGCTAAAGTACATTAGAAAATGTAGAATTTTATTGGACTGTTTTTGTATTTATTTGTAATTATGGAGCCAATTTTAATCATTTTAACACTGCTGGGTGGCTACCGATTAGCATAATATTAGCATAGTAGTCTCACTAACCAATTAACACTATGGGTAAGCAGCTAGCGCTTAGCATGTAGCTAGAGACACTTTGAGCACAAAAGTATAGTGAGACATTGGAAAACCTTCATATGACTCTGTTTGTTTTTTTTAAGTAAAGGTTTCTGAACTAAAACAGCATTTATAGTCTCTTTTCTCTTCTCAGTAGCTAGCAAACAACACAAAATATATAGCGAGATATATAATAGGTTAAGAGCTATTTACCGTGAGCAGCGGAGAACTCAGATTCACAGCCTTAAAAATCTCTGAAAATCTTTGGAGATGTCCAAAAAAGGAAAAAACATTGATAAGGGAAAGGAGGAAGACAAAGATTATGCGGAAGAATTGAAAAAACAGTTGGCAGACTTGATGAGAGAAATGAAAAGTGAGAGGGAGACGGAGCGAGCACTGCTGAAAGCTGAGCTGGCTGGGATTATGGACGAATGGATTGGGCGTTTTGATGCAAAAATTAAAGAAAAAATTGCAGCTGGTCTGAAGCCACTGTTGATCGAATTGAAGGAACTTCAAGCCGTGAATGTGAAGAAAGATCAGCTCTTGAAAGAGCTTGGAGATAAAATTGATGACCAAGATCAACAAGCAAAAAACAGAGATGTGATAATAACTGGTTTGGACATTAAACCAAGGTCGTATGTAGCTGCCGTGAGTGGAGAAGAAGAGGGCGATACAAGGAATGTGTCGGTGGATAACCAGGTTGAAAGGTTCCTGAGAAGCAAAGGCATTAGTCTGGATCTGGAGAACGTGGAGTCTTGTTTTCTTCTCCCGAAGGGAAAATTGGCCAAAAAGCGTGCTGTTATTCTGAAATTTGTGAGTAGAAAGCATAAGATAAATTTGCTCAGTCAAGGCAAGAAGCTTAAAGGCGAACAAATTGGAATGAGTGAAAACTTAACCAAGAGAAATGCTAACCTGGCCTACCAAGCGAGAGGGTTAAAAAAATGTGGACGGGTCCAACAAACATGGACAAGAGATGGAAGAATCTTCATCAAAATGAATGGAGCTACACCCGAAGAAGCTAAAATTGTGCAAATCAGAACGGAGGAGGATCTGGTTCAATTCCGGAGGGAAGAGGACCTGATCAACCCAAGCAGCAAGAATGAGCAACATACCTGATGGGATAAATTATCATGAAAGTCTGGAGTTATTAGCTAATCTTTACGAGGAACCTAGATTATCAGACCCAAATGACATTAAAGCATGGACAATTTGAATTAAAGTTGGCATGGTCTTTGAATTAAAGGGATTTAAACTGGTTTGTGTCATAATATAAGGTTTGAAATTGTAAATACAATGTGCTCTGCTATTGATAACCTAATGGAATGTGTGACTATTGAAATTTAAATGAAAGATACATGTTAATTATCAGCTGTGTGTTCAGAACACCCGAGTTAAAATTGGAAGACTTTCTCTGACTGAAGAATTTGTAAATACACTGCATGTTATGGGACTGTAGCCAAGGTCAGCAGACACACTGACTGTTTTGAATACTTTTGCAGAGGTGTTTAGGCTACTAGAGAAGAAATGGACAAGGCCATATCTGCATTGTCACAGGGAGAGAGGAAAATAGAGACCTAAAATTATTTGTGTATTAGAATGAATCTTCTTAAAAAAAAAAAAAAAGAAAAAAAAAAATGTTCTAACTGTAGTAGCTGTGTATCTGTGTATCTGAATCTTATGGCAGTGGGGGCGGGACTCGATAAGCCTTTGGCTTCTCCTGCTACCCTTCGGACGATAACACAAAGTAATATGTATGAATATGCAATGTGAAAATTATGTATTATGTGTAATTGTCCGGAAGAATAATAATAAATAAATAAATAATAATATATAGCGCTATAGATATATAGCGCTATACAAGTCCATTTACCATTTACCACATTAGCATTGGCACGTTCAACACTCACCGGAGATTTAAGGTTATAAATAGCCTCGTTTGAGTAGGAGCCGTCTTGCTCAGACCTGTGCAATTATGACGCGCGTCTTGAGCGCAGAGCATAATTTCGCGGGTCAAATACCACACAAGGGGTTAGTAGCCCTATATATACTCTCTATGTAGTAGCCCTATATTCCATATGGGTTACATGACATTAACATTAAATAACATAGCTTAGGTTTAGTAGCCTCTTTTCTGTTACAGAAACCGTGGACTCCATTTCCTCAAAGGCTGGAGAACACAATACTTCAACACAATGAAATAAATGCAATGTAACAGAACAAATATCACCACACAGCGTACTACTGTGCACACATTAAAAGCAGGGAAGTCTGGGGACTGGAACACACCCTGCGTTCCAAAGCACACACGTTTTCTTTTAACTACACTACATACTAAAGTACAGAAGAGTTTTAGGGCCATGGGAGTGAAACATTTTTTTTTCATTATGTCAAGAAATGTCAAGAATAAAGATGAATGCTGCAAAATACAATTGGAGTTAGTGGGGCATCTAGGTATTGTTGGCATACTGCAATTGACATGCATGTATTAGGACATCCTAAATCTTTTTCTGGCATACTAAATAGTATGAAATGGATACTGGAATGCAGGGCCAGTCTTTCTCTGATCAGATGGTTTACATGTAACAGCATCGTTTCACCAGCAGGGGGAGCCCACTCTCTGTGTCTCTGTGGAAATGCATTTTTTTATTTAACTTTATTGATATAAAAAAATCACTTTTTCACATTGTGAACTTGGAGCTTTTCACTGTTTGACTGACAGATGCTTGAATGTAACAAGAAATGTTCAAACATTTCCCCAGAAACTAAAACAATAAAGTCATTTTTAAAATGTATTTTATATGTAAAAAAAAGAAAAAAAAAGATAGATCCAAAACAACTGATGTTGTTTCAGTAACAAGTCAAAGTTCACACACCCACACAAACACACGCTGCACACACACACACACACACACACACACACACACAGGCTGCACACACACACACACACACACACAGGCTGCACACACACACACACACACACACACAAGGCTGCACACACACACACACACGCACACACACACACACACACACACACACACACACACACACACACACACAGGGGGTGGACGTGACGGACTAGTTTTTATGAGTGCAACATGTTTAGCGACAGGTGAGCAGAGCGACGGCTCTCATTCTGAGGAATTCTCTCTGACGGTAAGACGACGCTCAATCTTTTTTAAACAGTTTAAAATAATCAATTAATTTCCTTTAAATCACTGTGTTAGATTAGACAACTTTATGTAGATTTTAATTAATGCCCAACCCAAGTCAAACCTGTTTGTGTTTTCTTCCAAAACGCCTCACCATAAAACTTGTGACAGAAACCCCTGAGGGCTAAACTCTACCGTGTGACAGTAAACGAGGGTTGGACAGTTTCTACTCTGATCTACAACGCACATCAGATTTAATACAGTCATACTGAATTCATAAAGTATGTGTTTCATTCTCTGTCTTTAGAGTAGCCTGAGTTATGAATGAACACTAGTGCATTTTGAGTTATATTGTATTTGGGTATCAAGGGCAAGTTCCTTATTAACCACCATAAGAAGATGATAAAATAAAATAAAAAGGAATTAATATAGCAGAATCTAAACCAAGCTTCTGGTTCTAATTCAAATTCAAAGCGTATTTTCCATGTATGGTCACGCTGCTACACGCTTCAGCAAAGCATCTCCCCTTCAGTCTCCCTTCACCCCGAGTCAATCATTACCCACACGCATGTAGACTCAAGGCCCGACTCTGTCATGCTGAAAGTACAGCTGCCAAATAATCATATGTGTGTTACCAAGATGTATGATGAAGGAAGTCTCTGTCTAATCTGATGACAAAGGACCTGGATGCTTTACTTAGACTGCACCACTGGTTGGTCAGTGGAGCAGGTGGAGGGAGTTGAACCCTCCACCAATAAGAGCCGAGGCACTAGACGCTGGTGGAGCCTCCCAGAGCAGAGCAGCAGCCCCTCCCCTACCCACTCATTCAATCAGCTGTTCTGCCCCCCCCCCCCCCCCCCCCCCCCCCTCCTACTGCACTCCACTGTGCTCCAGACCTGTTGTGCTGTGTCTCTGTCATAATGCAGAGCTGACTTGTTCTCTGTCAGAGTGGCTCACTAGCAGGGGCTCAGCTTTGGTGAGCTCAGTTGCTTACACTGATATGTGTCTCTAACTGGAAAGTGTCCCCCCCCCCTCCAGTGAAGTTTCCCTGAGCGTCAAGCGAGCTGTCGGGGGGGGGCCTGTGTGTAGGAGCTGGGGTGGAGCTAAGTCTGAATCTTGTCTTTACAAAACACAACCAACAAATGTTACTATGTAAAATCCAGCCAGAGAGAGGACTGTGCAGATAAACACACCACCACACATTCTAGTGGGGCAGAAGTCATCATTCAGAGGGATTGTTTTTGTGGGACGCTATGCTTTGTTTTTTAATGAAAATACAGCATTTTATGCCTTTAAACTATAGCTCTGCTAAATGTTTGATCAACAACTTACAAATCATTTTTAATCAATGATATTATTACAAACCATTGACTTGATTTTACGTTGTTTTCAAATGTATGTTTTTGGTGTTTTTTCACCTTTGTTTGACAGTCAAGTATAAAGTGGAGAGAGAGAGAGAGAGAGAGAGGGAGGGAGAAGGAGGGAGGGAGAGAGAGAGAGACAGGGAGGGTGGGAGAGAGAGAGAGAGGGAGGGAGGGAGAGAGAGAGAGAGTGAGTGAGGGAGGAAGACATGCAGTAAAGGGCTTCTATATATTCCACATCTTTAATACATTGTGGGTAATATACTATTAAACCATATTTATACTAATTGGCCATTTTTAAAATCTTCATACTCTTTCAGGTATCCCGTTTAGGGTCAGCTTGTGACCATCCAGCGTTCACATGCATTCTCAGCAGGAAATAAATCTAGTGAGACTTGTGACTCATTCAATGACGAGCCGGGTAATTTCCCAGTTTCATGTCTCCATGTGCTCTTGAATTAAAATAATCTATCAATAACATCAATATAATATTGAGTCTGAGTTTCGTATCGATCCATTAAACAGTTATCATGAATTAAGTCTTTGTCTGATTTCATGAAACTGGATTATTCTTTTTACGCTCCAACACTGGTTGGCACAAACTCCGTATTTGTATAGACTGATGAAACTGGATGAAACCAGTGTTTACCTCTGTTTACACTCCATGACTGGAAGGTACAAACTTCTTGAAGTGAAAAATGTAGTTAATGATTAACGAAATAAGTCTGTTATGAAGTCTAATATTTTTATTTATCTAAATCCTTTTCCTCCACGCCTCTTTCTGCTGTTCTACATAAACACATCACAGGTTAACACATCACACAGTTCAACCATCAGCGTCATGATGAAGGTCCTTGTGGTTTTGATGCTCGTCTGCTCCGTCTACGCTGAAGAGACAGAGATTCTGTCAAACCAACAGCCGTGTCTGCAGGACGTCCACGCTGCACTGAGAGAGATCACCGCCTCACTGGCTAAGCAGGAGGTGGAGATGAAATACCTGCAAGCAGAGAATAAAGGTACAGTGTCTGTCAGGATAATAGGAAAGCATTTAAACCCTTAGAAACACTGTTGTTCTGCATCGGTTTCAGTGTCATGGCATATTATCATTAACAATAAGTCATTAAGTATTTTTACAAACTGGGTGATATTACTTGTGTTGTATGTGACACATATTTGGACAATAAACTGATTTTCTTTTTTTAAGTATTTATTGAGTTTGTTTGTTCGTACAATCAGTCTAATAAATGTGAACAGGCGACTTTTATAACTTTAATGGGGAACTGTGGAAATAAAATAATAACACAAATAACTTGAATAAAAACATAATAATTAAAGTAACAGGTGTCCAGTCTTATTCGAGGTAGGAGAGACTTCCATATTTGTGTTTATACATCAGTTGGTCCATAGCATTGTTCACTGTGTCAGAGATCATCCATGCAGTGAATCAAAACCTTATCTGTTTTTTTTCTTCAGAACAAGCAGCTAAACTGGAGGATCAGCAGACTGAGGTTGAGAAGCTGAAGAAACAGCTGCAAGGTTTGTGGATTAATCACGTCTCCTCCTCTAGAGGCGTATTATACTGTTAAAATAAAATATTTTTCCTGTTTAAAATTATAAACGGTAACATTTTTATCTAGTTAACTTTCAAGTTTTCTGTCTGTCAAACACTCAGTGTCATTGCATATTGTTAAGAAAAGTCCTCCACCTCAGACGACCCATCTGTGTGGCATATGAGCTCACTGTGTAGCGACAGGGCCGTTAGACTTTGTCACTCGACAGACACCGCGCGGCCCCTCCCTCCCGAATGTCGGCCGGTGTTCTGACATTTTCTGCTCCCTTGTCAGATTTTGCTACCTATCAGAAAATGCTACCCTACGTCATTGGTAGCGTATAGACAATTACCTCTATCAAACGATGCACCCACTACAGAATCACGTTATTTTACACCACTACACACAGTGCAGCCTACAGTGTAGGTATATAGGGAGCATATTTTGATGCTGTTAGTGTTAAATAGCCTATATCAAATCATGCTACCCTATCAGAAAATGCTACCTTACTCTCTATCAAACGATGCTCCCAGTAGGCCTACATAATCACGTAATTTTACACCACTCATCCACACTGTAGGAATATTGGGAGCATATTTTGATGCTGATTTATAACATATTTATTGAAGATTTCAGGGGTACAGTAGGCTTAGTGAGACCAATTGTGTCTATCAAATAATGCTCCCACTACAGAATCACGTTACTTACACCACTACCCATGTACACCCCCCTCCCACCACTACCCATGTACACCCCCCTCCCACCACTACCCATGTACACCCCCCTCCCACTCCGAGTCTGGTAAAGTTATCACATAGAAAAGCCTATCATTTTATTTCTATATTCAGCAGCAAAGCCAGTGGCTACTTGCTCACAGGACAAAAGGCACAATTTAAACATGTGTGTAGCATTACGCAGTTAAAAACACGTTTTAAAGAAAATACTCGCAGCCAAAAAGGTAGCAGAATGTGATGCCTGCTCACGTAGGATTATTATTTTCGGAATGCGCATGCGCAGAACCACTAGGGAGCAAAATCTGATGAGTAGCAGAAAATGACAAGTCACCGGCTGATGTCGGAATGTTTAAAAACAGAGTTCTAAAACAGAATTCAGAATCCATGGTCTGAATACATTTTGCAAAATTTTGCAGATATTTTCATGATTTCTCTCTCTCTCACACACACTCACACACTCACTCACTCACTCACTCACTCACTCACTCACTCACTCACTCACTCACTCACTCACTCACTCACTCACTCACTCAGACACTCACTCACTCACTCACTCACTCACTCACTCACTCACTCACTCACTCAGACAAACAGGTGGCTTTCTCAGCATCTCTGTCCCCTGGAGCCACGATAACTCTCGGCCCCTTTCCGGAACACACTCCTCTGATCTTCAAACACGTCCTGACAAACATTGGAGATGCCTACAACCCACACACAGGTATCTGACATTAAAGCCCTACTTCACCGGTTGGAATATGAAGATGTATTGAACTCTGAGATCCTATTTAGTACAAATGTGCAAAAAAAATTGAAATCGGATCATCTTAGCCTGAGAAAAGGCAGAAAGAGTGTTTTATGGTCTCACTGTCTAACCCTACAGTTTCCTTCTTGTGACATCACAGTAAGGGTTAGGATTAACAGGACAGCTGGGCCAAGGGAAGACTGAGGAAAGACTGAGGGAAGAAAAACCTCATTCATTATATTATAATAGTGATTTTATAATGATAGAACGTATGGGTGAAGTATACCTTTAATACATCTCACTGTTTAGCTTTGATGGTCTGTTTGGATGCTGCTATATTCACAATCCCATTTGTTTCCCATTTTAAACGACTCAAACTATTGTCCAACAGGTGTTTTCACTGCGCCGCTGAAGGGGGCCTACCAGTTCCAGTGTTACTTTACTATGGGTGGAAGTGGTTTAATTACAGCTGTTGGGTTGTTCAAGAACTCACAGCTCGCTTTTGCAGCAGCTGAGCATCAGCAAGGCGGCGGTTTTGGGTCTGCTGCTCAAGGTGCTACCATGCTCCTGGAGGCTGGAGATGTTGTAGTTGTGAAGCTGTGGCAAGGCAATAAAGTGTATGATAATGACAATCACCACACCACCTTCAGTGGTCACATGCTTTTCCCCATGTGAGACAGAAGCAGGTGAAATCCATTCATGCTTTATGTTTCCTTTAACACTACTGCTCTTAACCTTAATCCTAATCACTGCAGCACTGTGAAGTTAACTGAGCTGAATGAGAGAGAGACAGAGAGAGAGAGAGAGAGAGAGAGAGAGAGAGAAGAGAGAGAGAGAGAGAGAGAGAGAGAGAGAGAGAGAGCGATGCAACATGTAAACTATCATGTAAGAAATGTGATTCTCTTCTTCTCATTAAACATGATTGCAGCATTATCTCTGGATGTCTTTATTATCTTTGTTCTGGAAAGTAGACGAGAGGTTTGTTTTCTGGTATTATTTTGAAGGTCTATTAGAAACATATTGGTAAAGGGGTTACACATACTACAACCTATTAGAAACATATTGGTAGAGAGGTTACACATACTACAACCTATTAGAAACATATTGGTAGAGGGGTTACACATACTACAACCTATTAGAAACATATTGGTAAAGGGGTCACACATACTACAACCTATTAGAAACAGAACACAAAGTAAAGAGGAGTAAACACTTCTAAAAAGCGAGGGGCGTTAAAAACAACAAGAAAGGAGATATATCTCTAATCTTTATATTTATACATTTATTAGACCAGCCAACAAGTGATTAATCCTTTACCATCCAAATAAATGAGGTTTAGTCATTCTCCATTTGTACAACGAATATGATAAGCTATAGTAGCCTAGCCGATACAAATAGCATATGAGTGATTTACATAGTAAGAATATTAATATGTTGTTGATGAAGCACACGTAATTTAAAATAAATGTATATTACTGTAGAGATGGACATGATGTATTCATTAATACTTAAGGATGTTTAACATGGATGAATATATAGACCATTTGCACTTGTACAAATAGCATAAATATGAGTCATTTCTGTAGTAAGAATATAACGTTAAGAAGAAAGTCTTATTATTATTTAAACCTTATTATCATTGTAGAGATGGACATGATGAACTGTATAATAGGCCTTATGATGTGTGATATGGACATGATGAACTGTATAAAAGGCCTTATGATGTGTGATATGGACATGATGAACTGTATAATAGGCCTTATGATGTGTAACATGGATGTATATGTAGTTGTAGACCATTTGCAATTGTACATGCTGCAAACAGCAATTCAAATTCCCAGACGATTTAGATCAATGTAATTATATGATTTAATCTAAATGGTTTACGATGCAGGATACTTCACTAGACTACAACTATTTGTGACTGAAGTTTGTGTTCACTTTAAAACAGGAGAATTCCTCTCATTATTGCTTTCCAAACTATTTCTGTCAAGGGTTCAAATGAGTGAAAGTTTAACACTCTCATACATGTGTTACAGCTCACGTGCATTTATACGTGTGGAATAATGATTAACAAAAATATAATTGATCATAATTTAATTTTGAGTGGTCAGGGGCCGGTTTCCCGATAACGTCCTCTCTTAGCGAGCTACGAAGACTCCTACGTTATGACTTACCAAAGTTGTTTACCTCTGTAGTCGTGGTTCCCGAACGGTGTCTTAGGAGAAACACTCCTTACGTCGTTCGTACACTGCTGAAATCGGTTGCTCCGAGTTCGATTATCCATTTCCTGCTCATTTCATGCGCAGCTGCATCTGTATGCTGTCTAATCAAATCTACCCGTGCATTTCTAGTGTAATATAAAGTCATAAATTAGTTTGTTGAATCATCATCTGTGTTTTGGAACTCTTGTTTTATAATCTAAGTATCTTTAAGAACACTAATCACGTTACTTGGTGGGTCAGTAGCCTAATGAAACTGAAAGTAGACATAATATCGCCAATAGCCTATATAAATAAACAGACGGCCCAAACAGCGTCCAAATGAGCTAAAATCCTAAATACAATAAACAGTAACATGGCACACTTATTTTAAGGGAAGCTCTAATTGATTATTCATTCATTTTTTTGCACGTTTACATGTTTTGAGGCGGTGTGGAACACAGTGGGGAGGCTCTAGTGTTAACCATGTCGAACATACTACCATAGCCTATACTAATTTAAAAAAAGATATAGAAAATATAGAAACAGCGGAGGAGATGAAGATTGTTTACAGCAATTATTTTCATCATGAATGACTTGTGGCAGTTCCATGCGCAACAGGGATGTGACTCGTGTCCGTTTTACGCATGGTGCTTTACGGAAGGAAATGTGGGGGTTTGTATCTCTGGCGATGCCACAGCGATCGCAGGGACTTTCACTTGTGTCATTAAACTTATACATCTGACTGTATTTCATATCACAGGGACACAGCGATGACTGTATTTAATAACAAACTGATAAAAACGATCCGACTGTAGGCTATATCACGTATAAAGTATTTTCATATTGAGGGACATCGCATCCATTCAGTTAATGTTGATTGTCAAGTCAGTTAGATGACTAAAAAGTAGGCTACTTGTTCATATAGTTTGAACACTTTGTGCCTATTCTGCTAAAATATATAATAGCCTAAGCCTACTTTAAATATACGTGATATACACTATACAGTTGGATCGTTTTGAACAGTTTGTTATTAAATACAGTCATCGCTGTGTCCGTTTGATAAAAAATAAAAATAGCATACCACCTGTCTCTAAAACTCCTCTTTTCAGCCTTGTTCAAGTTCCAACAAGTATTGTTGTAGATGCGCTTCTTGCCATCAACCCCAGGAAGTACATGGGAGAGGACAATTTGGACCCATTTTCAATAAATCTCTCTGCACTTATCATATCAAAACAAATAACCCATATTTTTAATCTTTCCATCTCCTCTGGTATTGTTCCTAAAGTCTGGAAAAAAGCTCACGTCATTCCATTACATAAAGGGGGTGACAAAAGTGATCTCAAAAATTACAGGCCAATTTCCAAACTCCCATGCCTGGCAAAAATCCTAGAATCAGTCATTAATACTCAGTTGAAAACCTTTTTATCCAGTGCTTCCATTTTGAGTCCATTTCAATCTGGTTTTAGGGCAGGCCACAGTACCGTATCTGCTGTCACTTTGGTCTTAGACAACATTGTTACAGCTATCGATAAAAAAATGCACTGTGCAGCACTTTTTGTTGATCTGTCAAAAGCTTTTGATACTTTAGATCACCATTTGCTTTTAGAGAGGCTGCATGAAATTGGTTTTGATTATTCTACATGTAGCTGGTTTAGGGACTATCTCTCTGATAGATAGCAGTCAGTAAAACTGGGAAGCTACCAAACTGAGTTTTTAACAGTTACAACAGTCCAGTCCTATTCACAATTTACATCAATAACATTGTTTCATCACTACAAAACTGCCATGCCCATTTGTATGCGGACGACACTGTACTGTATTGCATTTCTGATTCAGTGCAACAATCTGTTCAGAACCTACAGAGCTCTTTTAACACCCTGCAGAACTGTCTAGTGCAGTGCTTCTCAAATGGTGGGGCGCAACCCCCTGGGGGGTCGCGGTGGGGTCTCAGGGGGGGCGCGAGCGGCAGGGGGACTTAGTGTTTTTTTTTTTTTTCTTAAATAAACATTATACCAAGGGTCAGAAGTGTAACAGAATTTAGATCTTACAAAGAAAGGGAGTATCCACTCATTGGACAGAAGGCTGTCAACATCTTACTACCCTTTGCCACATCCTATCTGTGTGAGATGGGCTTTTCCACTGTTGCTGCACTCAAGACAAAGTACAGGTCCCAGCTTAACATTGAGCAAGAGTTAAGAGTAGCAGTATCAAGTTTGAAGCCCAGATTTGGAATGATGTGCACTGCAAAGAGGGCTCACTGCAGCCACTAGAATACAGAGCAAATTGTATTTTTGTGTATTATAAGCAGAATGTGTTCATATAAAACAGACAAATAGGGAAATAAGTTCAAAATAATTGTGAAGGTGAATTTAGTTATATTAAAAAAGCTCAAACTGATGTAGCTGCCAGTTTCAAATAGTTCAGGGTTTAAGGCTTTTTTAATGTCTTGTGTTATGTTCAGGGAAAGTATGCAAATTGTACATTAAATATTGTTGCAAATGTTGCACACAAAGAGTAATGTTTATTTTTAAGTCATATATATTTTTGAAAGGGAATAAGCTGATGAAGCTGACTGACAAGTGACCAATGTTTACTGTTTAAAAATGTTATTAATTAAATGAAAACCCCAGTGAAACATTTACTCTTGTTTCTGTGTTTTGAGATTCACACAGACTGAACGGTCTTGTTTAAATGTTACAAATTGAGTTAATAAACTTGGAAATTGTTTTAAGATGTTGCAGATGTCAGCAAATTTTATTAATCTATTTTAATGATAAGGTGATTGTATGCAGAATGCTGGTGCTAGCAACTCAAACTCATATATAACTCTTATACAGATAAATAAATAAATATTAGCAGGTTCTCAATAGTATTTCAATTTTGGGGGGTCGCGAAAAAATTTCAGTCTCCTAGGGGGGGCATGACAGAAAATAATTGAGAAGCACTGGTCTAGTGGATCTCAGGCGTGTCCTTAATATAGAAAAAACAAAATATATGTGCTTTTCCAGAGCAAGAATTACACATTTTAATGATCTTATTATTCACACAAATAATGGATCTCATATTGAAAGAGTCACTGAATATAAATATCTTGGCATCTGGATAGATGAAAAACTCTCTTTTACATTTCACATAAAAAATCTTGTCTGTCGTCTCCGACAAAAGATTGGATATTTTTATAGGAACAGAGCCACCTTCCCGTTGTTCAGTAGGAAAAGGATTATTGAGGCAGTTTTTATGTCTGTCCTTGATTACGGTGATGTGGTTTACCGGCATGCATCTAGTTCATGCCTTAAATTCCTAGACTCTGTATTTCACTCTGCTTTAAGGTTCATTACAGGAGATGCTTATGATACACACCATTGTGTTTTATATGAAAAGGTTGGGTGGTCCTCCCTTAAGGAGAGACGTGATGCACATTGGCATATTTTTATATATAAAGCTCTGACTGGAAAGCTACCACTCTATTTGACAGAAATGCTGCTTATTTCAGATGGGCTTTATCAAACCCGCTCAACTTACATGCTCATGTTATATGTTCCCTATGCCCGGTCTGAGCTTGGTAAAACCGCTTTTAGCCATAGTGCCCCTGACTCCTGGAACATCCTACAACATACAATTAAAATAAATACACTCATAACTGTTAACCAATTTAAAATTATTATTTTGAATCAGCCCCTCTACACTTGTAACTGTTTTAATTAGGCTATTATCTCTTTCATTCAATTGATCTGAATGTTTTAAATTGTTGTTGTCTGTGTGTGTGTGTGTGTGTGTGTGTGTGTGTGTGTGTGTGTGTGTGTGTGTGTGTGTGTGTGTATGTGTGTGTGTGTGTAAACTTGTTATGTATTCTCATTGTATATTGTGTATCTGTACAAACTCGATGTCATTGTAAAAGAGGGTCACCCCTCAATTGATCTTTCGAGGTTAAATAAAGGAAAATGAAATGAAATGATATATGAAATACAGTCAGATTTATTAGTTAAATGACACAAATGAGAGCTGAAACCTCCCTACGGTAGAGCTAAGAAGGCTCTGAGGGCGCTCCAGACCAACCTTACCAACGTATGATGTACGAAAGAGATTCGTAGCAAAGAACGTTTCGGGAAACAGGCGAAACGTTAAGTAGGAACTCTACGTAGGGGCTACGAATGACGTAGCGTTAAGAAGGCTCTAAGAAGGCTTTGGGAAACCGGCCCCAGACCTTTGTAGAACCAATTGGGGAAATGCATCAAAGACACAGGGTTCAACCTCCCAATCAGCGCTCAGCTCCGCCTGTCAGCAAGACGTTTCCCATCAGTATTTGAGAATTGCACCTGCAAAGACAAAGATCCTTATGTTACCAAGCACAATATATCATAACCAAATATTCATAGGACAATCTGACCAAAGTGATAATTTAAAATGCATAATGCTATTTGAATAATCCACCGTTATAGGCTTCTACTACAACTACTACACTAATACTCATTATAATATGCCTTATAATAATAAGATTGAATTATTAAGCCCAATTCACATTATAGGTCTATAAAATGACAACAAACCTTAATGCAATACTCCTAAAGTAATGTTACTGTGGAAAATATTTAACAGCAAAACAGGTCTGTGACTGAGAGGCTGGCTTTGTTTACATACTAAATCCTAGCAAGTTAGCTGAGGCTAGCTGAACTAGCCAGCAGGACAGAAAAAGCTTTTTTCAAAAGTTAGTTAGCTTACATTAAAGCTACCACCACCCAGGGGTGTCACTAGGTTTTAAGGACAGGGGGGGCTTAGCCCCAAGGAGATGCACAGAATGTGAGCGAACATTTAATTTGTATTCTATTCTATTGTTGTCACTGGGAACCTAAATGTTGTCAATTACTTTACATAAACTTGATGCAAACAAATTCACCAGAATGCAGGAAATGAAGTGATGAATGCTCAAAAATTTCTGGGGGGGCACCCGCAGACCCCTCATTTAAAAGGTGTCCTAAACCAAGGTTTAATCATAACCTATACCCTTGAAATTCATTAATTATTTTGTTTAATTTTATCTATAGGCCTTGTATAAGGATATACTCCTAATTCTTATCACACTATTTTAAATTAAAGTCTTAGGTTGTGCTTATCAATTGCTCATAATAACCAGTAGGCCTATTTCTGTGTTGGACATTACTGAACCTCTTCCCATTTACAGTGTGTTTAACAGGTCACTGTTTGTGACCAAACATAGGAAAATGCCACACAATATTTTGATGAATGATTGTATCTGTATTGTATGTAAATTACTAGAATATTTGAATAACTTGATATTTGCACTCAAGTTAGACTGATGATTGACATCTGATGGGAGTATCTCATATTAACACAGACAAATACCAAAGACTCACTGTTCACTAAGTACTTATTGCAGCCCTATTTGCATAGCTTTTGAGCCCCATGCTGGTGTATTAGTGCAGGTGTTTGTTGTGAGGCAGGTAATGTAGTAATTATTCAGTAATAATAATCTTTAAAATTGTCTGACACCTTTTATGTTTAAATGTAAGGCTTCACTCGTGCTACAATACATTAAGTATTATGTTATTTAGTCAACATATCTGAATGTGGGGGCTTTCCCAAGTACATATTTATTTATATGGCTTTAATTAAATCTGCATACTGTATATACATCCGCCACAGGTTGCAACCCCTTAAAATCTCCTGCCACCCTCTTGCCACCCCATGAATATTTTTCTAGATCCGCCCCTGGCAGACGTCACTTCACTCGCTGTGCGACAGCCTGAATTACCCCACTAACAGAATCCCCAGCTTCCTTATCACAGCAGCTTAGTTTGGTTTATATCCTAAAATTACTTTTTAAGCATATTAGTGCTTCAGTGAACACATGGCTGGCTACAAATAAAGAAGGAAATTAAATTGTTCCCCATATATTGAAGCTGAACTTGCAGCTCAGGGCCAAGTGTTACAAAATTATTCCAGAAAATATTACAAAACAGCTCCCATAGGACACAGTTGAATTAGCCTCTTAATTTTCCCTTGAATTTAAACTGTAACTGCACCCTTTTACTTGTTTTTTTAAATAGAAGCTGAATTAAATCACTATGTTGTGAAGGAACACATATATGCTGGTGTTAATATTGAAAACAATTGCAATATCTTAAATATCGGCAATTTAAGAATTTTTTGTATTGTAAATTATTTTAGAACTTTACTAAGATTTGAAAAAAACTCTCTTTACAGGTCAATGGCTGGTCTATGAGCTACTACTGTTATACCATCCCTCCAAGGATGTTATTTCGGGGGTTAACACCCTTAACTTCTACCGGCAGTGTGTCTGCATTATCTCGCTTGTGCGCGCACACACACACACACACACACACACACACACACACACACACACACACACACACAGACTCGTTCATTGCTTCACTTGATTGACACACGCTACCGCTCGCTCTCCTCGCTCACACTGACATACTGCCGCTCACTCACTTGCACTACTCTGTCTCTTAACACTATGATAGAAACACCCGCCAACAATTTAGAATAAGAAAAGTCCTCCACCTCAGACGACCTATCTGTGTGGCATATGAGCTCACTGTGTAGCGACAGTGCCGTTAGACTTTGTGTCACTCTATTTTTAAAGGAAGTCATGTCATTTAGATCTTCCTGAGTGACAGCTAGCAGCTAGCCCCCTCCTTCACAGACGCCGTGCGGCCCCCTCCCTCCCGAATGTCAGCCGGCTGATGTCGGAATGTTTAAAAACAAAGGTTCTAAAACAGAATTCAGAATCCATGGTCTGAGCGCATTTTTCAAAATCGTGCAGTACGCTGAGACAGGGGGTGCAGTTACCTTTTAATGTCCCAATTGTAGCATACTGCATGTAAACTACATGTTATCCAGGTAGGATTGAATGGCTCAAATTTGAATGAGTTCGTCAGCTAAAATAAGTACAGAAGTAGTAGAGGAATAAAGATTTGAACACTACACACTATTGTTCTTTGTATACGTATTATTTGTGTTTATTCAGGTCTGAGGTTGCTCTCCTCTCATGTCTTCTCTCGTACATTTTTCTTCTTTAATATCTTATTGTTGAAGCATGAGACGTGAAAATGTCATTACCAACAATCTTGATATCTTGATCTACTCCGAGTCTGTCAGGGATGACTGAGCTTCTCACACTCCTGAGAAAACCCATTTCCGCCTCTCATGTAATCTAGTTCTTTGGGTCATGGCCCAGCCTCCATGACAACAGGTGAGAGAAGTAACAAAGATTAACTGGTAGATCCAGAGCTTTGCCTTCCTATCCATCCATCTATCTATCTATCTATCTATCTATCTATCTATCTATCTATCTATCTATCTATCTATCTATCTATCTATCTATCTATCTATCCATCCATCCATCCATCTATCTATCTATCTATCTATCTATCTATCTATCTATCTATCTATCTATCTATCTATCTATCTGTCTGTCTATCTGTCTATCTATCTATCTATCTATCTATCTATCTATCTTCATAATGTTATGATATCAGACATTGGGGTAAGGACTCATTCCCTACCTGGAGTAGACAGTCCATTGGTTTCCTGCTGAGCACCATGGCCTCAGACCTAGAGGTGCTGATCCTCATCCAGCCGCTTCACTCGGCTGTGAACCAATCCAGTGAGAGCTGAAGGTCACTGACTGATGATGTCATCAGGACCACATCATCCGCAGAGATCAAATGATTGTAATGGAGTAAAATATAAAATAACATGAAAATGAATAATCAAGTAATGTACAAGTACCTCTAATATTTTACTGAAGTGCTTGAGTTGATATATACTAAACAGTAAAATAAATCTAAATTTAATTTGTCAAAGGGATATCCCCTTGAGACAAACTCTTTCTAAAGGGGATCCTATTTGCAAATGTTTGATTGAACAGAAGTGAACCATATTCTGACCTTAGCTGTTTGCTGACTAGAGGTGTGTGAACCAGGAAGTTGAAGTGTTTATGATGAAATCAGGAAATGTTCATATTGTTCATTGTTCATATTTGCAAAGTCACAGACCTGCAGGATGTGCAGCTTGGAAGTAATGCATCAGTTAATATAACACATCAACCATGCAATCCTTCACCCTCACGTGGCTCCATGTTTTCATGCTCACAATAACTTCATTCATTCATCAGCAGGATGATGTACGAGCACATTCAGAGTCACAGACGTCCAGACTTAAACCCCACTGAACACTTTAAGCTACAGACTTCAAGGAAGCTGCACTTTACAATCTTTAGACAGTTTATTCAAAAACATTCTACGAATAAAAGCCTTCCTGTTTGAATTTATTATCAATTAATTCAAGAGAAGGAAATCATTTAAGAAACATGTAAAGTGAAAACAAACTTAAAATTGAAATGTGTTTCAGTTCTGGGGATTCCCTAATCACTCATCTTCTTCCTCTTATCTGGGTTAGGTCACGGGGGCAGCAGCTCCAGCAGGGGACCCCAAACTTCTCTTTCCCTTCCCCACATTAATCAGCTCTTGTTAATGAGTCGTGACTTGTTGGTTCTGTTGACTTGTTGGTTCTGTTGAACATTGGACTGTCAAGTTAGAAAGACAAATGTCTAAAGAATATTTCACCCAAACATTTACCCTGAATGAAGTCTTTGTCTAATTCGATGACACTAGATCTGAACAAACCTTTGTTTTTCTTTTCCTGTTCATGCTTTACTTACTTTCCACCACTGGTTGGCACAAACTTCCTCTAGTGAAAGATGTTGTCAGTGTGTTTATGATTCTGAAAATGAGGAAATCCACGTGAGTTTATGTTTCTGGGAATAAGGAAATACTCAGAAAACCTCCACGCCTCTTTCTGCTGTTCTACATAAACACATCACAGGTTAACACATCACACAGTTCAACCATCAGCGTCATGATGAAGGTCCTTGTGCTTTTGATGCTCGTCTGCTCCGTCTACGCCAATGAGATAAAGACTCTGTCAGACCAACAGCCGTGTCTGCAGGACGTCCACGCTGCACTGAGAGAGATCACCGCCTCACTGGCTGAGACGAAGCTGGAGATGAAATACTTGCAAGCAGAGAATAAAGGTACAGTGTCTGTCAGGTTAATAGAAAAGCATTTCAACCCTTAGAAACACTGTTTTTCTGCATCAGTTTCAGTGTCATGGCATATGTTCATTAACAGTAAGTCACTAAGTATTTTTCACTTTCCTGATGCCAATTTTTTTTTATTATTTATTGAGTTTGTTTGTTCATACAATCAGTCTAATATATGTGTACAGGTGACTTTCTCATAGAACTTTGATAGGGAACTGTGGAAATAAAATAATAACAAAAAAAAATAACATTAATTTAAAAAAAATAATTACACACAGTTACAGGTGTCCAGTCTTAGTGGAGGTAGGATTGACTTCCATATTTGTGTTTATACATCAGTTGGTCCATGCATTGTTCACTGTGTCATAGATCATCCATGTATTCATCAAAACATTTTCTTTATGCCTAAGTCGGAAGGTCATTTTCTCCATAATATTACCTCTCTTTTAATATATTTCCATTGTTCTACAGTATGTGCTTCAGCTTTACACCAATTCCTATGTATTGCCTTATTTCTTATGATACGTAGTATTTTTGTTAAAGGCTGACTATGCAACATTCTTGCATTTAAGTAACTATCCTTTTCATTAACACAATCATTTACACTCCCAAGATAAATAACTTTGCATTCCTGGACAATATAAATCTGATTCTAATTTTGAAATGTATCCAGAAATATCATATCTCAAAAATATATTACCAAACAAACAGCTGTTTTTTTTTTCAGAACAAGCAGCGAAACTGGACAAACTGGAGGATCAGCAGACTGAGGTTGAGAAGCTGAAGAAACAGCTGCAAGGTTTGTGGACTAATCACATCTCCTCCTCTAGAGGCGTATTATACTATTAAGTAAAGGTTGTGAGGTGTTTTTATAATGTTCAACCTAGTCTCGCAAAGCCAGACCAAACTACAGCTAGTACTATGGTCCGGGACCAAGCAATTCTTTACGGAGGGAAACTGGTCTGGCCTGTTTTTATTCCTTTGAAACCAATCACAATCCTCTCAGGCTGTGCTAAACCCAGGAAGCCTCAAAGCATCCTTTCAAAATAGTGACATTTGATGCCGTCCATGGACCTTTTATAAAAGATGTCGACCAACACGTGTGTGCAGCAACATTATGAGCTGGATACTATCAAACCGTATCAAACGCACGCACACACACACACTTTCTGTTGTCTCCCGTTCTGAGCGGAGCATTAACGGTAGACCACAGCGGGGGGGAGGAAGGGGAGGAGTTTCATAAAAGCTCCATTCTCCATTTGACGGGAGCACTATAGGGGAGAGTGGCCTAAGTTGTGCATTTTGGAAGTTGTGCCACCCCTTGTTTCTAGAAAACTGTGGATGAAATTGGAAATGTGACCACATATTTAAGAAGAGCCATCCATTTGACTCATCCTGTAAAGAAGGGAGACACAAGGAATAAGATATAAGCACATTTAAGCTCAAAAAACTGTGTTTTTCATTTCAAAGTAAAATTTCCATGATCAAGGTTTTTTGATTATTGTGTCTGGACAATTATAGACAGGTTTGAAAACATTTGACACATGTTTTAGTGCTTTGGTATACTACATTTTGAGTCTATACAGTTAGCACGATGTCAACCCTAAATTGCTGCATCATGCTTATTATCCAAATTTCTGGGATTGGGGTGATTTGTGCCAAAGGGCCAAGGTGAGTTATAAGTACAGTCATATGAAAAAGTTTAGGAACCCCTCTCAGCCGGCATTATAATTGACTCTGCTTTCACACAAAAAAGATAAAAGTGGTATGTCTTTAATTTACCAGGAACAGCTAAGTACTGGGATGTCTTCAAAACAAAGATTTTTTGAAAAGCAGTATTTAGTTTTATGAAATTAAATAAAATGTGAAAAACTGGCTGTGCAAAAATATGGGAACCCTTGTGGTCTTGCTGATTTTAATGCATGTAACAGCATGTAAACCTGATGACTTTAAACACAAAATTGGTTGGATTATGTTGTTAAGCCTTGAACCTCATATAAAGGTCTGTTTAATCATGATAAAAGGTATTTTAGGTGCCTAAATGCAAGTTCCACTTCTCTTTGACTCTCTGCAGAAGTGAGACAGAATGCGATCATCAAAACAGCTCCCAAAAGATCTTAAAAACAAAGATTATTCATTTTCATGGTTTAGGGGAAGGCTACAAGAAGCTTTCCCAAAGGTTTCAATTGTCAATTTCTACTGAAAGGAACGTTGTCAGGGAATGGAAGGACACAGGCACAGTTGCAGTTAAACCCAGGTCTAGCAGACCAAGAAAAGTACAAGAGCGGCATATGCGGCGGATTGTGAGAATGGTTGCACACAACCCAAAGATCACCTCCAAAGACCTGCAAGAACATCTGGCTGCAGATTGTGCATCTGTACATGGTTCAACAATTCAGTGCATTTTGCACCAAAACATCTGAATGGCCGGGTGATGAGAAGGAAGCCCTTTCTGCGCCCACGCCACAGATACAGTTGCATGGAGTATGCAAAAGCTCATTTAGAGAAGCCAGCTTCATATTGGAAGAAAATGCTTTGGACTGATGAGACAAAAATTAAGTTATTTGGTCTTTATAAAAAGCAGATGTTTTGGTGCAAATTGCGCTGAATTGTTGAACGATGTACAGATACACAATCTGCAGCCAGATGTTCTTGCAGGTCTTTGGAGGTGATCTGTGGGTTGTGTGCAACCATTCTCACAATCCTCCACCTATGCCACTCCTGTTTTTTTCTTGGACTGCCATGCCTGGGTTTAACTGCCACTATGCCTGTGTCCTTCCATTTCCTGACAACGTTCCCTACAGTCGAAATTGACAATTGAAACCTTTGGGAAAGCTTCTTGTAGCCTTCCCCTAAACCATGAAAATGAATAATCTTTGTTTTTAAGATCTTTTGGGAGCTGTTTTGATGATCGCATTCTGTCTCACTTCTGCAGAGAGTCAAAGAGAAGTGGAACTTGCATTTAGGCACCTAAAATACCTTTTATCATGATTAAACAGACCTTTATATGAGGTTCAAGGCTTAACAACATAATCCAACCAATTTTGTGTTTAAAGTCATCAGTTTTACATGCTGTTACAGGCATTAAAATCAACAAAACCACAAGGGTTCCTATATTTTTGCACAGCCAGTTTTTCACATTTTATTTTATTTCATACAACCAAATACTGCTTTTCAAAAAATCTTTGTTTGGAAAACATCCCAGTACTTAGCTGTTCCTGGTAAATTAAAGACATACGACTTTTATATTTTTTTTGTGAAAGCAGAGTCAATTATAATGCCGGCTGAGAGGGGTTCCCAAACTTTTTCATATGACTGTAAGTAAGTAAGTAAAATGTATTTATAAAAGCACATTTATGACAGTTTGCACTGTCCAAAGTGCTGTACATACTGCATTCAGTAGGTAAACAATGAAGGTAAAATAACAATAACCAAAATAAAAGACGTAAAGCCCATACATCCACATAAACACAGATAGTAGTGCAGAGGTAAGATAGTTAATGGGGAGGAAACACCAGGGTGTACATATGGGTTTTGAGCCTTGATTTAAAGGCAGAAATGTAGAGGGAATCACATTTGTCAGGTGGCAGTTGGTTCCACAATCAAGGAGCAACTAGTGCAAAGTACATTTCTGAGAGTTCTGCCAGTGACATGGCTGTATACGCTGGTCACCAAAAGAAAGTGATTGTCTACAGTAGCTCAGAAGATAGTGACATCTCAATTCCACTTAACGACACCACTGATGAGAGTTCAGATGGCCAGAAAGATGATGATGGTGACTTTGTCATTGTGAGCTTTGCAGGTAAAACCATTAGATCTGCTAGGCCTTGTTTAAGAAAATTGTCCTTCAATCTTTGTCAACTATTTACTTTATTTACTTTAAATAAACCTAAAATAAGTGATTGTCTAATGGATTTGTCTTGCATTACAGTTTATGAGATATATAGCAATGGCACAATTTACCCCATGGTATTCTCTCCAACCGCACAACTTACACCACACCGGGGGCAAGTTGTGCAACAAGACAACTTTTTTTCCGAAAGCTATATTTCTTCAACAGTTTATTCCAGATCCAAAGTTTTTATTGCCAGGGATGCACAACACCCTGAAATATATGTACATATTTGAGTCGGAGATGTCACACCCCGGCTCCAGGGAAGGACAAGGAGGAAACCACACAAGATAATTAGTTTAACCAAATAATACTTTATTAAAACAAAGTATAAAGTAACCTACAAATGGTGCATGAATATCAGTAATCAGTAATGGGTGCAGTGTCTGTGTGGGTGAAGAATGTAGTGTATGTGTAAAGCAAAACTAACTAAGCAAATCCAAAGCAAAGCAAAGCAAAGCTAAGCAAACCAAACCAAACCAAACCAAACATCAGGCCAGGGAGAGCAAGTGGCTGACTCCTGCCGCATTTTATAGCTCAGGAGAGCAGCCAGCATGTGTGTTGAGGATCAGCAATCAGCTCCTGGCAGCCTGCCAATCAGGAGGTGCCAGGAGCTGTCACAGAGACTTTACTGTCAAGGCCTTACTTTAAAGTCACTTTGAGTGAAAAGTTGCACAACTTAGGCCACTCTCCCCTACTAGTTGTCCGGTTAGCCAGACTATGTCTAACTTGAAACTATTTTTCCTGTTTAAAGTTATATACCGTAAGATTTTTATATAGTTAACTGTCTGTTAAGTTCATATCTATCAAATAGTGAGGTAAAACAATAGTGATTGAACATGTGACCTGCTGATGAAAGCACCTGTTGTTATCGGAAATTCTTATATCTCATGTATTAAACCCCAAGTGTTTTAAATAAAAAGATCGAGTCGGGCATCTTCAAAGTCTGGTAGATTTTTACCTGCGAGCAAAGCAAGGGTACAACAATGTATCATACAACAAGTAGCATACATGGTTGAGACAAAGAAATGAACATAAATGTAGGAGCTTTATCTCCCAAAAATGTGTATGCAAACACATTTAGTTCGTGTGTTCAGGGTCATTGATGACGTGGATGAGTTTTAATTACACTGTTCCCAGAACCTTACATCCTGTTTCTCAGTATGTGTGCCAAAATTCCTATCTGTGTAGAGCCAAAATCTTTGGGGCTCTTACGTTGACTGGGACAAGGTTCACAGCAAACAGTATGAATGTTTTAGCATTAAAATGTTATAATATATAAGGTAACAAAGCTTTGTTAACACCTGTATTTGCTGCTTTGCCCTGTTATACTATCAGAGAGGCTATGCCGTATTAACCGCACTGCAGCGGTGCGTTCATATACTCAGGACATTGGAGCTTCAGACTCAGTAGTACTCAGTTCAGACATGTGTACATTCCAGAACATCTGTTAGTTTTTTAAGTTTGTTTTTATCTTTTATATACAGACTATGGTTGGTATAAGACATGGTCGTAGGTCCCACATTTTCAAATTGTATGAAAAGGTTTTTCTGCACACTGTGTGCTGCCGTGTCTGAAGTTCCCGATTTTCCATGTGCACTTGAATGCAGCAGGCAACCGGGGCGAGAGCTGTAGTGATACAGATTCTGTCTGTCTGCACTTCTCATAACTTCTGGGTCACAATGTTGGATCAGAACACACAGAGAAAGCATTCTGCAGGTTCCAAACTACTGACTTCATACAGTAAATAATGTTCAGTTTAGATAGAAACTCTGGTCCATAAGTGCCTGCTATTACATTTACGGCCTTTAGAAAAGAACACAGATCATTTAATCTCCACATTCTGCTCACTGGCTAAGCAGAATGTGGAGATGAAATACCTGCAAGCAGAGAAAAACAGAAATTACTCACAGAGAAAAAATGTGTCTGTCAGCGTTACAGTTGTCCAGTCTTAGTGGAGGTAGGATAGACTTCCATATTTGTGTTTATACATCAGTTGGTCCATGCATTGTTCACTGTGTCATAGATCATCCATGTATTCATCAAAACATTTTCTTTATGCCTAAATCGGAAGGTAATTTTCTCCATAATATTACCTCTCTTTTAATATATTTCCATTGTTCTACAGTATGTGCTTCATCTTTACACCAGTTCCTTTGTATTGCCTTATTTCTTATGATACGTAGTGTTTTGGTTAAAGGCTGACTATGCAACATTCTTGCATTTAACAGAACTGGACAAACTGGAGGATCATCAGACTGAGTTTGAGAAGCTGAAGAAACAGCTGCAAGGTGTGTGGATTAATCACATATCCTGTAATAATATAGCACTTATTTACTTTCCTGTAAACAAACTGAGTTATATTCCTTGTGTGTGACAAATGGACAATAAAGTTGATTCTAATTATAAAATTCTACTAAAAAATATCTCCTATCAATTTCTAAACAAACAGTGAAATCCAACTGTATCTTTTTTTTTCAGAACAAGCAGCGAAACTGGACAAACTGGAGGATCAGCAGACTGAGGTTGAGAAGTTGAAGAAACAGCTGCAAGGTTTGTGGATTAATCACGTCTCCTCCTCTAACAAAAAGATGTTCAAACATTTTCAACCAGAATATATTTTCCTAATTGAAATATATCCTACAGTGATGGATTGAGGATAAACTACAGAGAATGATGATGCCAGGGCTGTGTTCACAGACAGCTGAATATATTTCCATTGCTCTCTCTGTCCATCTCTTTGTCTCTCTCTCTCTTTCTTTCAATCTCTCTCTCTCTCTCTCTCTCTCTCTCTCTGTCTCTCTGTCTCTCTCTCTGTCTCTCTGTCTCTCTCTTACCATGTCAAGATGATGTAAACGTTTTATGTGGTCAAGAAGGTCATTTTCAGGGAACAAATAATGGGTTCACAACTTTTAGGTTTCTGCAGCGATGGAAGTTACTGAAGCCTTGAAAGTTGATGACTTCCAAAACCTCTGTCTGTATAAAAGCAGAGTTGGAATGGACTGTGTTACTACTACACCCTCTGAAGCATTATGAGGACAGTATTGACCTGCAGCTATTAGTAGATTAATAGTATTGTTAGATCATAGAGATCGATTATTTTTATTCCAGAGCACATTGTGACATTAAACTGAGTAAATTATAAATAAAACTTTGTAGAAATGCAGATTTTCATCGCCTCTATCTTGAGAATCGCTTTTGGTGTGAAAGCACCTGAAGAAATTCTGTTATTCTGCATCGGTTTCAGTGTCATGTCATATTTTAATAAACATTAAAGCTCTTAGTAATGTTTACTTTCCTGTAAACAAACTGAGTTATATTCCTTCTGTGTGACAAATGGACAATAAAGTTGACTCTAATTCTAAAATTCTACTAAAAATATCTTGCAGCAATTTCTAAACAAACAGTGAAATCAAACTTTATCTTTTTTCTTCAGAACAAGCAGTGAAACTGGACAAACTGGAGGATCAGCAGACTGAGGTTGAGAAGCTGAATGAAACGCTGCAAGGTGTGTGGATTAATTATGTCTCCAGGAGTTTATTTCTATTTTGCTTATTGTCAAAGTCTACTACAAATCCTCTGACAGATAAATTCACATCCAGTCAAACAATGGGACCTCACTGATCTGATTGAAACTATTTGTATCTGACAGATACTTAGAAAAAATAGAAGATTTAAATTTTTGGTTTCTTCCACAAATACTTTGGGGCATTTTCCATATAAATTTATGGTGCAGTGAAATCACACTCTGTTTTTACTCTTTATTCAGAACAAGCAGCAAAACTGGACAAACTGGAGGATCAGCAGACTGAGGTTGAGAAGCTGAAGAAACAGCTGCAAGGTTTGTGGATTAATCATGTCTCCTCCTCTAGAGTATTATACTATTAAGTTCAGGTTGTGAGGTTTTTTTTATATGTTCAATCTGAAAATATTTTTCAACCTGAATATATTTTTCTAATTTAAATTAGGGCTGTCAAGCGATTAAAAAAATTAATCTAATTAATTACAGGCTCTGTGATTAATTAATCTAAATTAATCGCATACTTTTATGACACTTTTATGCCTGTTTATAAACAGCTGTATAGCCTGCTACAGTCTCTCTCTCTCTCGCTCTCTCTCTCGCTCTCTCTCTCTCTCTCTCTCCGTCTCTCGTAACTTCTGTTTCCACAACAGACAGCGCTGCACTGCCACAGATGCTTATGCCGATTCATTCACAATCGTCGTACTCATAGGCAAAAATATTGAGAGAGACACACACACACGCGCGCACACACACACACACACACACACGTTTACGCGGACGACGAGACAGCTAGCAAACAAAATTGAGACACGGGGAGAACGATTGAGAGATACTGTTTTGAACCTAGCCTACATTGTTGCACCCACTAAATCAATAATGCACAGACACTGGCTGCGGAGAATAAAGTAAGATGTCTTCCTACCTTCATGCTTATTAAACCGTCTATATAGAGCCCTCGGCCCCCTGCTTCTCTCTTTACTTTTCTCCCTTTCACCCGCGCGGGCTGTGTCTGCTTCAGGTGCAGCTCGGTGCAGCTACGCACCACTTTTGCACCGGGTCAAAGGGCATTATAGAAGTGCGATTAATCTGCGTTAATTTTTTTAATCGCGTTAATTTTTCTGTGATTAATTAATCGAAATTAACGCGTTAATTTGACAGCCCTAATTTAAACATCTTCTTAAAGTGATGCATTTAGGATAAACTACAGATAATGATGATGCCAGTGTTGTGTCCACAGACAGCTGAATAGTATTTCAGACGTGAACTAGAGGCGGCTCAATAGACGGTATCTCTGCTTCAGCTGACTGAAGGGATCGGCTCAGCTGTTAGCCACAGAGCTACTGTTATGCTAGCAAGATTCAAAGTCAAAAACATTGCACACGCTGTACAAACAGTAAATGTAATCGGACAATATGTTTAACAACAGCTCCACCTTGCTAGCAAAACATTACATCAAAAATCAATAACACGTTTCACAGATAAAATGACTGGCGAACATGTGTATTAAGGGCTGCAACCTGAAGTTACGTTAGAGAGCTGAACTGTGCCTGATAGCAGTCAGCTCAGACAGACAGTGAAGCCGGGCTTCAGCTTTAGTGGCTAAACACATGTGAACTCAGTTACAAACCTCTTTCAAGTTAAACACTGGGCTCTTAGGTAACTGTCAATATGCAAAATGCACTCACGCCGTCTTGACTGGAGTCCTTTCAGACATGAAATGACTCAGACTCTTAGCAACAGTCATCAAATCCTTGACAGCGTTCATCTACGTTTCTGTCTGTTTGACAATTTTTTTTATTTAAGTACGTAATTATTACTCTCCACCATACTTTATCTTCTGACTTCTTACTTCTTCATATTTCTTCCGCCACATTTTCTAGCTGCTTCTCCTCCCACACCGTTACACGCAGACATGCAAAAATTTCACAGAAAGTGCGTCCCCACCCCACGGGGTGTGCTGTTATTAAGCCCCGACTGAAAAAAGTTTGAGAGGCCACGCCCCTCACCCCGTAAGTCCGATTAATTTGAAGTTTCTCACACAGGTGTATGTTAGGGTGCTCTACAAAAAAGCCTTGTTAACCAAACAGGACCCATACAGCGTATTTTCAGCGGTCGATTTGATCGCTACGTACGGTTATTGTGTTGTGTTTACGTCTCGTAGTAGCGGTGTTTTTAAATATGGCGTGCATGAGGTTTGAGTAGGTCTGGTTGGTCAGGATAATCCCTCTCCTGACAACTGGCGCAGGCAGTTCTCATTTCCAGCCCAGCTGGAGCTGGGATTGAACCGTTTTTTACAGCCCGGAGCCTGTCTGTCTGGTGGTGTGAAACCAAAAAACTGGCTCTAGCTCTGAACTAGCTCCAAACTAGCTCCGATTTTGCAGCGGTGTGAAAGGGGTAAATGATACTTCTCCTGGTTAAATATATAATAAAAATACAAATCTAGCTGGAAATAACAGACCTGTAGAATGCCGCGATTGACCAATCAGAACAGAGTATTTATCAGTGCCATGTAATAATAAACATTTAATCAATTGTTTACTTTCCTGTAAACAAACTGAGTTATATTCCTTGTGTGTGACAAATGGACAATAAAGTTGATTCTAATTATAAAATTCTACTAAAAAATATCTCCTATCAATTTCTAAACAAACAGTGAAATCCAACTGTATCTTTTTTTTTCAGAACAAGCAGCGAAACTGGACAAACTGGAGGATCAGCAGACTGAGGTTGAGAAGCTGAAGAAACAGCTGCAAGGTTTGTGGATTAATCACGTCTCCTCCTCTAACAAAAAGATGTTCAAACATTTTCAACCAGAATATATTTTCGGAATTGAAATATCTTCTTAAAGTGATGGATAGAGGATAAACTACAGAGAAGAAAGATGCCAGTGTTCACAGGCAGCTGAAAATATTTCCATTGATCTCTTTCTCTCTGTAATCCTAATTTAATGTCTCTCTCTCTGTAATACTAACTTACTGTCTCTCTCTCTCTGTAATACTAACTTACTGTCTCTCTCTCTCTCTCTCTCTGTAATACTAACTTACTGTCTCTCTCTCTCTCTCTCTCTGTAATACTAACTTAATGTCTCTCGCTCTCTCTCCCTCTGTAATGCTAACTTAATGCCTCTCTCTCTCTGTGTAATACTAACTTAATGTCTCTCTCTCTCTCTGTAATACGAACTTAATGTCTCTCTCTCTCTCTGTGTCTCTCTCTCTCTCTCTCTCTCTCTCTCTCTCTCTCTCTCTCTCTCTCTCTCTCTCTCTCTCTCTCTCTCTCTCTCTCTCTCTCTCTCTCTCTCAGGTAAACAAGTGGCTTTCTCTGCCTCTCTGTCGGCTTCTGGCCACCAAACCATTGGACCCTTAAGTAGACCTCCTACTCTCGTCTTCAAACGCGTCATCACCAACATTGGAAACGCCTACAGCCCACACACAGGTACCTGAACTAGACATTATTACTTTTGACCGATGTGGCAAACAGTTGATTCTCCATTTAAAAAAGAAACGTTTCCACAGGTCGTTTCACTGCACCGCTGACAGGAGCCTATCACTTCGAGTGGCACGTCGTTGGAAGGGGAGGAGGTATTATTTCTAACAGCGCTGTGTTGTTAAGGAACTCAGCGCCCATCTTCACTGCATTTGAGTGGCAGTCGTCCCATTTTAACTCTGCTTCTCAAGGCGCCTCGCTGCTCCTGAAAGCTGGAGATTATGTGTTTGTGCGTCTGTATAATTCTAACTCAAGAGTGCGTGACAATATGGCTAGCCACACCACCTTCAGTGGGCATCTGCTTTTCACCATGTAACACACAAACATCTTCACCTACATGATGTTAATGCAGGCTTTGCTTTTCTTTAATAATTCTGGTGCTTAAAAAATCCTAATCTTACTGCAGCAAACTTAACTTCTAATTTTCCTTCAGATAAAAGCATATAAGTCATAAATGCTCAAACCTGCAACTGAATGAAGACAAATTTCATGTCATGTAATTTGTCTGATTCCTTTGTCAATAAAAATCACTGCAAAGCATCTCTGGACGTTTCATTAATATTCTTGGTGTCATTTATATATCAACAGGAAAATATTTCATCATTTTCATAGAAGCTAAAGTACATTAGAGAATCCAGAATATTATTGGACTAAAACTGTTTTCTCATTAATATGTAATTATGGAGCCAATTTGAATCATTTTATATTAAAGCTTTACTTAATAAACTATACTCAACAAAAATATAAACGCAACACTTTTGTTTTTGCTCCCATTTTTCATGAGATGGACTTAAAGATCTAAAATTCATTCCAGATACACAATTGTACCATTTCTCTCAAACATTGTTCACAATGTCTAAATGTGTGATAGTGAGCACTTCTGCTTTGCTGAGATAATCCATCCCACCTCACAGGTGTGCCACATCAAGATGCTGATCTGACATCATGATTAGTGCACAGGTGTGCCTTAGACTGTCCACAATAAAAGGCCACTCTGAAATGTGCATTTTTTTTGCTTTATTGGGGGTCTGGGGACTCAGAACCAGTCAGTATCTGGTGTGACCACCATTTGCGTCATGCAGTGCAACACATCTTCTTCGCATAGAGTTTATCAGATTGCCAATTGTGGCCTGTGGAATGTTGTTCCACTCCTCTTCAATGGCTGTGCGAAGTTGCTGGAGATGGCTTATGGTGGAGAAATGAACATTCAATGCACGAGCAACAGATCTGGTTGACATTCCTGCTGTCAGCATGCCAATTGCACGCTCCCTCAATGCTTGTGGCATCTGTGGCATTTTGCTGTGAGACAAAACTGCACATTTCAGGGTGGCCTTTTATTGTGGACAGTCTAAGGCTCACCTGTGCACTAATCATGATGTCAGATCAGCATCTTGATGTGGCACACCTGTGAGGTGGGATGGATTATCTCAGCAAAGCAGAAGTGCTCACTATCACACATTTAGACAGATTTGTGAACAACATTTGAGAGAAATGGTACAATTGTGTATCTGGAATGAATTTTAGATCTTTAAGTCCATCTCATGAAAAATGGGAGCAAAAACAAAAGTGTTGCGTTTATATTTTTGTTGAGTGTAGTTCATGTTAATCCATAGTAATACATCAGGGTTGCTCCCCTTGACTACCAGTGTTTGAGCCAAGTTAACCTGGATAAGTGACCTTTCTGATTTCTTCTTCAAACATGCATGCAGTTACAGGAACGGTTCCTGTCGCCTTTTCTTGGGCCAGGAAGTGAGGCAAAATGTTGAACTATTCCTTTAACAGGGCCTGAGGAGGCAAACTGCAAGAACAGCCTTACCTTCACTGGTTCAAGTAACCTCTCAGCTGCCATTATGGTTGAAATGCAGGACTGCCAAGATGAGCAGGTAGAACAAGCAGATTGTGCAGTTCACAAGTTGAACATATGAGTAAACCCAGAAGAACAACATATAAACATTTGTTAAACCTAATTTACTTTTGTGTGAAATGTTGAGGCAACACTGTGGCTGCAAATTGGCCCTAAGTCATTGAAAGGACAGAATATTACAAAACAATATTCATGTCGATGGCCGAAAAGCAACACCTCCTATCTATTTTCAGTTTTTTCTTTCTTGAAATGATGAGAACAAGGAAGGCTGCTCCTCTTCAGTAGTTTTGCAACATTTTCCCGCGCTTCATTGTGACAGAAAAGTCACATGAAAAAACCACCTCCTATCTACACAAGTTCAAAACTTGAGACTTCTGAGGTATGTAAACTAATCTTAATGTCTGTCAGATTGCAGTAATCAATTGTTTTCTTAATCAAATGTGTCTTCCACCTTTACTAGTGAAGTATTTATTAGTATCTCTGTCAAGTTAATGATGAGAATATGAATCGGGCAGGGTACCGTATTATTGCTAATATGCATCAGCGTATTACTGTATAAACCATATATCTATGGTATTAGCGCCCAATAGTGAACATTTTATTTCACCAAGAGGGTGAGTTGATCTAAAATATTGTAGATAATACTTGAAACAGCTCTGATCACCATAAATAAGTGTTTTTGTTAGCCTAGCTCTTTTTAGGTAAAAACAGATTTTATTTACAGCCAGTACTCTTTGAACTGAGTTACAATTTTACAAGTAGATGAAAAAAAAAAGTAGATGAGTAGCCTATAAAGAGAAGCCTATGCCAGACGGAAGACTGCCCAATAAAGGTGGAGACTTACAGTATCTCACAAAAGTGAGTACACCCCTCACATTTCTTCAACTATTTCATTATATCTTTCCATGGAACAACACTGAATAAATGACACTTTGATACAATGTAAAGTAGTCAGTGTACAGCTTGTATAACAGTGTAAATTTACTGTCCCCTTGAAATAACTCGACACACAGCCATTAATGTCTAAACTGCTGGCAACAAAAGTGAGTACACCCCAAAGTGAAAATGTCCAAATTGGGCCCAAAGTATCAATATTTTGTATGGCCACCATTATTTTCCAGCACTGCCTTAACCCTCTTGGGCATGGAGTTCACCAGAACTTCACAGGTTCCCACTGGAATCCTCTTCCACTCATTCATGACGACATCACGGAGCTGGTGGATATGGATATTAGAGACCTTGCACTCCTCCATCTCCCGTTTGAGGATGCCCCAAAGATGCTCAATAGGGTTTAGGTCTGGGGACATGCTTGGCCAGGCCATCACCTTTACCCTCAGCTTCTTTAGCAAGCCAGTGGTCGTTAGGAGGTTTGTTTGGGGTCGTTATCATGTTGCAGTACTGCCCTGCGGCCCAGTTTATGAAGGGAGGGGATCATGCTCTGCTTCAGTATGTCACAGTACATGTTAGCATTCAATTAACTGTATTTCCCCAGTGCTGGCAGCACTCATGCAGCCCCAGACCATGACACTCCCACCACCATGCTTGACTGTAGGCAAGACACACTTGTCTGTGTACTCCTCACCTGGTTGCCGCCCCACACTCTTAACACCATCTGAACCAAATAAGTTTATCTTGGTCTCATCAGACCACAGGACATGGATACAGTGAATCCATGTCCGTAGTCTGCTTGTCTTCAGCAAACTGTTTGTGGGGTTTCTTGTGCATCATCTTTAGAATAGGCTTTCTTCTGGGACGACAGCCATGCAGACCAGTATGATGCAGAGTGTGGCGTATGGTCTGAGCACTGACAGGTTGACCCCCCACCCCTTCAAGCCCTTCAGCAATGCTGGCAGCACTCATACGTCTATTTTCCAAAGCCAACCTCTGTGTATGACGCTGAGCATGTGCACTCAACCTTCATAAACTGGGCCGCAGGGCAGTACTGCAACATGATAACGACCCCAAACACACCTCCAAACGACCAATGCCTTGCTACAGAAGCTGAGGGTAAAGGTGATGGACTGGCCAAGCATGTCTCCAGACCTAAACCCTATTGAGCATCTTTGGGGCATCCTCAAACAGTATGTGGAGGAGTGCAAGGTCTCTAATATCCACCAGCTCCGTGATGTCGTCATGAATGAATGGAAGAGGATTCCAGTGGCAACCTGTGAAGCTCTGGTGAACTCCATGCCCAAGAGGGTTAAGGCAGTGCTGGAAAATAATGGTGGCCACACAAAATATTGACACTTTGGGCCCAATTTGGAAAAAAATTCTTAGGGGTGTACTCACTTTTGTTGCCAGCAGTTTAGACATTAATGGCTGTGTGTCGAGTTATTTTGAGGGGACAGTAAATTTACACTGTCATATAAGCTGTACACTGACTTTGTATCAAAGGGTCATTTATTCAGTGTTGTCGCATGGAAAGATATAATGAAATATTTGAAGAAATGTGAGGGGTGTACTCACTTTTGTGAGATATTGTAGGTATAACCACACCAAATAATAATAAAGTGCAAAAGAACCAATCTGCTAAATTATACAGGAAAAGTGGGGAAAAACCTCCTATATGCATTTTACAAGGCGCTAATACTTTTTCAGCATTATTAACACATAATATAGTTATATAGTCCAAAAACAGTGTATTGTATCAGGTTTCCTAAAAGAAAAAACATTTTGCAAGAAAACCACACAGTTTTTTTCAATTTCTCAAAAAAGTAAATTTTTCAGATAGGAGGTTTTGATTTTCGGCCATCGATGTAGATTTGAGTAGAATTAAGAACACCAAGCTAACACTGATAGTCTATTATAACAGCCCTGCAATAAGGGTTATAATGTCCATCCACTTTTGCATTGTTGATTAACATTTAATTATTAACATTCTCATAAGTTACCAATATCAAATGGTACTTCTTACAAACTAGGACACTATTGCTAACACATATTAGCCGTTATGACTTCTTAGCAAGTGGGTTATACGCGATAGCTAAGCCGTCATACAGTACCACATTTCAATTATTATGGCGGCTAATTAAGAAGTTTGAAAACATTAGAGAACAAGACTTACACTGCAAACTTCCAGTTGTTGTGGATCTGAATCTTGACGTCTGTCTGTCTGTCTGTGAGTGTCTCTGTGTGTGTATCTATCTATCCTGTTGTCGATATCCCTGAACTCCACCATATCACCAGCACAATAGGCCTCCTGTCTAAACTGATCGCCACAAACCACTGTGTGTTTCATGACAGAGGCTACTTGAATAATCCACTGTTATAGGCTACTACTACAACTTCTATACTAATAATTAGGGCTGTCAAGCGATTAAAAAAATGTATCTAATTAATTACAGGCTCTGTGATTAATTAATCTAAATTAATCGCATACTTATATGACACTTTTATGCCTGTTTATAAACAACTGTATAGGCTACCGTTCGTTTCTCTCTCTCTCTCTCTCTCTCTCTCTCTCTCCGTCTCTCGTAACTTCTGTCTCCTCCCCTCAGCGAGGTTTCTACATTAAATAAATTCACACACACACACACACACACACACACACACACACACACACACACCCCCCCACACACACACACACACACACACACACACACACACAAAGGAGGAAAAAAGACAGGAATATCTGCTAGGAAGAGTGTGAGGGTGTCCGTTAGCGGGAGACGATCGCAGCTAGCAAACAGAAGTGAGATGGAGGAAGATTGAGAGATAGGCCTACTGTTTTGAACCACACTGTTAATTAGGCACCCACTAAATCAATAAAGCACAGAGTAGACACTGCGGAGAATAACATAAGACGTATTCCTACCTTCATGCTTATTTGCCCGGAGCAGCCCATAACACATCCATAGAGCCCTCTCTATGCTTCTTTATTTACTGTTTAATCCCGTGCGGGTCGTTTCCGCAAGCTACAGGTGCAGCTCCGCTATCGTCTCAACTCTTTTGCACCGGGTCAAAGGGCACTATAGAAGTGCGATTAATCTGCGTTAATTTTTTAAATCGCGTTAATTTTTCTGTGATTAATTAATCGAAATTAACGCCTTAATTTGACAGCCCTACTAATAATAATACTCATTATAATAGGCCTTATAACAAAAAAATAAGATTTAATAATAAAGCACGCTTCACATTATAGGCCTATAAAATGACAACACAAAGAAGTTTTTTTTTCATTATGTCGAGAAATGTGAAGAATTAAGACAAATACTGCAAAATGCTATTGGATGCTAGTGGAGTTAGTGGGGCATTTATGTATTTTCAACATAATAAAATTGATGTGCATGTATTGGGAAATCCTTACTCTGTTTCTACCAAAATAAATAGCAGGGAAGGATGGGGACTGGAACACAGTCTTTCTTTGGTCAGATGGTTTAATAATAATAATAATACATTTATTTTATATGGCGCCTTTCAAGGCACTCAAGGTCGCCTAACAAGCATAAACAAGGCAAAAACACAATTAAAACCAGTTTAAAAAGCACAGAGCTTGCAGCAGATTTGCAGTCCATGGGTGAGTATGCCTGCCTAAATAAATGTGTTTTAAGGTGGGATTTGAAGGTGAGAGGTGAGTCCATATTTCTGATGTCCGGGGGAAGGCTGTTCCAGAGGCGTGGGGCGGAGCGGCTGAAAGCTCGAGCCCCCATGGTGGACAGACGAGCTGGGGGGACGTGTAGGTTGATGGAGGAGGCGGATCTAAGTGACCGGGTGGGAGTATTGATTTGGATGAGGTCAGACAGATATGGGGGGGCGAGGTTATGTATGGCATTGAATGTATTGAGGAGGATCTTATATTCGATACGGTGTTTGATAGGGAGCCAGTGAAGTTGGTGCAGGATGGGGGTGATGTGACAGATGGCAGGGGTTTTGGTGATGATACGTGCAGCAGCGTTTTGGACCAGCTGGAGTTTATGGAGGAGTTTGTGGGGGAGTCCGAACAGAAGGGAGTTGCAGTAATCCAGGCGTGAGGTGACTAGAGAGTGGACCAAGATAGCGGCGCTGTTGGGAGTGAGTGACGGGCGGAGGCGGTTGATATTTCGAATGTGAAAGTAGGCGGACCGGATGGAGTTGTTGATATGGGTATGGAATGATAGGGTGCTGTCGAGGACGACACCCAGACTCTTAACCTGAGGGGAGGGGGAAACTGAGGTGTTGTCAATGGAGAGGGTGAAACTGGGTTGCTTGGTGAGTGTAAATTTGGAGCCAATGATGGCTATCTCTGTTTTGTTGCTGTTAAGTTTGAGGAAATGGGAGGAGAACCAGGATTTGATTTCCTGTAGGCAGGCACAGAGGGAGGGGGGTGGGAGGGTGGATGACGGTTTGGAGGAGACATAGAGCTGGGTGTTGTCCGCGTAGCAGTGAAAATTAATGTGATGTTGACGGAATATTTGACCAAGTGGGAGGAGATAGATGATGAATAGGATGGGGCCAAGGACAGAGCCCTGGGGAACACCGGAGGAGAGGGGGGAGGTATGGGATGAGAATGATTTTAACTGAATGAATTGAGTGCGGCCAGAGAGATAAGAGTGGAACCAGTCTAGGGGAGTGTCGGATATACCAATGGAGGCTAGTCGGTGGAGGAGGATGGAATGGGAAATGGTGTCAAAGGCTGCTGTCAGATCAAGGAGGATGAGAATGGATAAATGTCCAGAGTCAGCTGCCATCAGGAGGTCGTTAGTGATTTTTATGAGTGCTGTTTCTGTGCTGTGACGGGGGCGGAAACCGGATTGAAACGGTTTACATGTAACAGCATCGTCTCACCAGCAGGGGGAGCCCACTCCATTCTCTCTGTCTCTGCAGAACTGCATTTTTCCTGAGAGTCTGGCTGCAGACCTCCACCCCTACCAGCAGCCCCTCCCCTACCCACTCATTCACATCAGCTGTTCTGCCCTACTGATATGTATCTCTAACTGGAAGATCAATGGTTATTACAAACCATTAACTGGATTTCATTTTGTTCTCAAAGATATGTTTTCTGTGTTTTTTCACTTTTTAATTTTTTTTAAAGATATTTTTTTGTCATTTTTATGCTTTATTGATAGTGTAGAGACAGAGTTGAAATGGGGCAGAGAGGGGAGTGACATGCAGAGAACGACCGCGGGCTGGAATCAAACCCGGGGCCGCTGCTGGCCGAGGCCCATGAGGGGGGGACGCCCTCCCAACTGAGCTAAGGGCCCATGGGGGGGACGCCCTACCAACTGAGCTAAGGGGGGGACGCCCTACCAACTGAGCTAAGGGCCCATGGGGGGGACGCCCTACCAACTGAGCTAAGGGCGCCCCCCAATCACTTTTATTTGATAGTCAAGTATATAGAGTAAATAGAGAGAGAGAGGGGAGAGAGGGACACAGAGAGAGTGACAGAGAGAGAGAGAGAGAGAGAGGGAGAGAGAGAGAGGAAGGGAGGGAGGGAGAGTGTAGCGGCTCCCCATTAGCCACTAGGCTGCATGTCGTTGGGTGTGTGACGCCTGCCTATAGCCTACAGTTGACAGTAAAACTTTGAATGTCCACTCGTTCTTTTAGCGTTTAAAAGTTTACTTTATTTATTTAAAACAAATGAAGTTTCGACTTGCTACATCCAACTACTATTCTGTACAACTGAGCTCCGTGGGCACGGTCGAAAACTATTTGCCTTCCGGCATGCAATCACCTGGCGTCCCTGCTACGCCTGATTTATAGCCTTGCATGGTACTGCCGCCAGGCGGTCAAATTAAGTAATACAAACAAACAAGGTCAATGGCTCTTACACTGGGCCCCTAATTGTTAGGGCAGGTAGTCTTAACAATTATATACAATGCCAAAACAGAGCCATAGACAAACTTCCACGTCTTTTGTGAATTTTGCAGGTAACCATTTACATAATATCTACAGGCAAGACAAGACCATGAGTAAAGATAGCTGAGGTGATAGTTTTCACAGCAGCCATGGGAACCTGGGCCAGCCTAACAGGAGGAGGCAGAGCCTCTCCTTTAACTTGGGCTACTTTGGGATTTATTTTAACTTTACTTGCATAACTGATCTTGGGATCAACTTCAGCAATGCTGTTGCCCACATGAAAGTCTGGAGGATGCTTGAATAAAGTCCTTAAGTAGGCAGAGTTTGGCTTTGTTCCCATATTCGGTCTTCTACCAGAGGTGACAGCTGTTTTACCATCAGAGTTGTTCCACTGATATTCACCAACAGCCCTTCTTGCTGCTGACTGAGCTTGTGCTTTATTGGTGGCTGTAAAGCCATCAAGTCTGGAAGTCACTCTGTTCTCAGTTGTCTTGTGTTTTCTTTGCTTTTCCTTGTCACCAGTGTCCTTCTCTTTGCTCTTGGATCTATGTGAGCTGCCTTTATTGCCTTTTTTCCCTTTGGGTGAGTGTTCATGCTTTGCGTTGGAGGTCCGTCGCTCTCTTCTTGGAGCTTTAGCAGCCTCATCCTTGCCCTCATGCATGTATTGGTTATTATTGGCTCCAGGAGTTTGTGGAGTGGTGCGACAGCTCATGCCTTGAGATGAATGTGAGTAAGACCAAAGAGATGGTGGTGACCTTCTCTAAGAGGCAGGGAGAGCTGGCCGCAGCATCCATCATCTCAATCCACGGGAAGCCGGTGGAGCTGGTGGAGGAGTATAAATACCTGGGCACCATCTTCGACAGCCAGTTGAAATTCTCCTCCAACACCGAAGAGATCCTTAGGAAGTGTCACCAGCGGAAGTATCTCCTAAGGAAACTAAATTCCTTTGGAGTTAGCAAAAACATACTGCTAACTTTCTATTACTCATTCATTGAAAGCATCTGTACATTTTCCATAACTTGCTGGTTCCACTCCATCACCCTCCAAAACAGAAACCGCCTAGAGAGTACGGCCAGAGTCTGCTCTAAGATAATTGGACTTCCAACAAGAACTCTCTCCTCCATCCACGACCAGCAAACACTCCGGTTAGCCAACAGAATTATGCAGGACCCCTCACACGCTCTACACCCCGCCTTAGTGGCTCCCCTCAGGGCGCCGACTACGCTGCCCCGGCTGCAGGACACAGAGGAGAAAAGCAACCTTTGTTCCCAAGGCTGTTCACCTCCTCAACTCCTCTTAAACCCCCCACCCGGGCTCGTGCCCTCCCCACATGGACTGGTGAAGCCGTGAACTCTGTTTTGCCCTCTCACTCCCATTAACTGTTACAACACAAGTACCTCGCTTCAATTCATCTCAACAATTGTATTATGACCAGCATGGTATTTTATTTATTTATTTAATTGATTGCACTTTATATTTCTGTCATATTTGACACATTTTACACTGTTGAGAGTCAGTTCTCCATTTATAAACATGCACTTTGCATATTTTATACATATTTACATATATTTGTGTATTTGTAGACACCTGTGCTTGTGTGTATTGTCTGCCAGGTAGCAACGCTGTGTTTTTGTTTGTTTGTTTGCACATGGCCTTGTCCTTTGTAATGCTGCTGCTCTATGTGCCTTCAATTGCCCCCTGGGGACAAATAAAGTTTTTTTTTAATTGAATTGGTTGTTCACCAGCTCGGTCCGATCGCAAACGGAGACCCTATTCACAGCCGCTACAGTGAGTCCAGATCTTGGGTCAGCTCTTTCACCGTCTTGCACAGGACCGTTAACCACCCAGCCAAGCACAGTTTTTGTTGCATAGGGGCCTCCTCCATGGCTGTTGACGATCTTCCAGGGTTCTAATAACTCGGGGGCGTTGCTACCAATCAACAAGTCAACGTTGGCGCCTATGCGAGGGACATCAATGGCTGAGAGGTAAGTCCACTTTGCCAGATCTTCTGGTGTGATGATGTCGTCGGTTGTAACAGGCATCTTCTTTTGAGTGAGCACATCAGGTAGTTGGTAATAGTACTCCCCATTAAGACCAGACACCTCAAGACCAGTGAGCATAAATGTTGGAACGACCTTCTCCTGTCCCATGGTGCGTAATAGGAAGTGTTGACGTCTGCCTCCAATATTAAGCTTGTGCATCAAACTTTCTGAACAGAAAGTGGCAGAACTGCCAGGATCCAAAAAGGCATAGGTATGCACCACTCTGTCTCCGTTGCTGGATTTAACTTGGACAGGCAGTATGGGTAAAGCGCACACGTCTTTTCCGGCCCTTGTATGTCCACAAGTTCCTTGAGACACCTGTTCCCCATTGGATGGTGGTCCCTGTGCCTGTTCCAAACCTGAGCTCTCTGTCTCTCTCTTGATATGAAGCACAGTGGGGTGGTTACGACCACAACTGTTGCAGGTAAGGCGCCTTTCGCAATCCTTGCTCATGTGTCCAGTACACAGACAGTCAAAGCAGATTCCTTTCTCTCTTAGGAAGGAGATCTTGTCACGATGTTTCTTATTGCTTAGTTGTGGACACTCATCCAATGTGTGTTCACGAGAGCAGCACACACAGGTGCTGGGACCCCTTGCCTCACTCATAGTTGATTTCCTTGGAGCATTTGCATTACCTCTTGGTTCGTCTATATAGCCCGCCCGATATACTGTGGTAGCGAAGCTATTCCCTCTCCCATCGTTCCTGTGCAGCGACTTGTTCGCACTCTTCGGGTCAGATTTCTGAATAGCTGAGTCCTGAATATCACCAAAGACAGGATCAGACTGTATCCTGACTTCCCGCTCGGTAAAGGTGACAAAGTCTGTGAACCGTGCCCTGCGTTTGTGCTTATCTAACACATTGTGTGCATCGGTCCTCCATCTTTCCCTTAGTTTGAATGGCAGTTTTGACATCAGTGTCCTCATGGTAGTTGGTGTATCCATTTCGTGCATGTATTGAAGCTCCCCCATCACGTTACAACAACCACGCAAAAACAAAGAATATGCCTGCAACGCCTTAACGTCTTCTGTTTTGACTGCAGGACATTCCATTGCTTTCTGTGTGTATGCAGCACCAACCTTGTATTCGTTACCAAAGTGTTCATGTAGCAGCTGTTTTGCCAGTGCATAACCAGATTCAGGAACCAGATGCTGACAGCTGCGTACGAGTTCCCTTGGCTGACCTATGGTGAACTGCTCCAAGAAATACAAGCAATCAGCTTTGCTGGCTTTGGCTTCCACACCCTGCTCAAAGGCTCGAATGAAGGGTTTGTAATCAAGTGGGTTTCCATTAAACACCGGAATGTCTCTAGGTGGTAAGGACAGTGACAGTTGTTGTTGAACGAGAGCTGCAGTTATCTCATTCTGTCGATGCATAATGTCATAGATGTTTCCAAATGATTCCTCGGTGTGTAGTTGAGGTTGTGTGAAATACTGTGGTGTTGGATCAAGGGGAGCATAGTGTGCATGCGTTGTTTCCGGCATCGTAGGCTCAGGTTGATAGCATGTGTTGACCTTGGCCTCTTGCTTTGGTTTGGAAGGGATTTGCTTTCCCTTTCCTTTGGGACGTGCACCCAGCGATACATTATCCGTCCATGTTGGTATTTGATTCTTTTCATGTCCTAGTGCTGCAGTAGGTTCATATTCATTTGCCATGGGGTTGAGAGTGTTGCTTTTCAGGTAGGAATTCATGCCATCCTGGCTTTTAGCCACACTTCTGCTCTCTGCAGCTTGGAGAACTGCTATTTTAGCATTGGTAGCACTTATTTCAGCTGCTAACTTCAGTTGTTGCCTTTTTCTCCTCAGACTGTCTTCTTGCTCCTCCAGCAGGTGTGTCTCTTTTAGCGCTGCCGCGCGTACGACTAGTGCAGCTTTCTCCGCCTCTGCTTTAGCTCGTGCGGATGCTGTGGAGCTAGTGCTTTTCCTGCTGCTAGTGCTGTGATTGCTATATAGCCCACTAGCAACATTTGACACACTGTCCTCCGGTAAAACATCATCATCATCCTCATTTTCATTTGTTTGATTTTCGGTTTCAACCTGTGACGACCCCTTTTTGTCATCATTTTTATTTCCACCTTTGACATTGTGTGTCAACCATATTTGAATTCTGTCAGTGAACTCATTGTTTGCAATCATTTTTGCTTTGAACCATGTTTCGTGTTTTTCGAGCTCGTCACCATGCAGCAGACCCGCAAATGATGCATGCAAAGATTTAGCCTCATTACACAGAGCGGAAAATTTGGAAAATGTGCATTTGACCTCGGACTGACAATCCTGTTCTAGCAGTAATTCCTCCACAACCTTTCTTAAATTACTTGCTTTGTTTAATTTATACTTTCTTTCAGTTTGTAGTTTTTCAATTTTTTCACAAAATGCCTTTTGAGTCATTTTTATTACCCGTTTTGGTCTACCTGTATAATTTTTACCACTGTCATCACCGACATTGAACGCCCCATTGTCCTTTGCGTCCTCAGCGGTAGCCGCTGTAGCCTCGTCAGGCAAGCTCACAACATTGTCAGCGTTGTTTACATTCTCCATAGTGGCGTTCACGAGCGAGCACGGAATCGAACAAAGTCAAGTCACAGTTTTGTTCCTTCTCCTTGCTACCAAGCTTGGATTTATGCACACAGAGTCAAATGGCCATTAAGTGTTTAGTAGCGCTACTCGTACCTCGATAGAACCAGCTGATCGGGTTCCCCTCACCGGTCCGGAACAAAGGCGGTCGGCGTCCTTCCGTCGATCCCGAACAAAGGAGGTCTGCGTCCTTCCTTACCCACGGCAGGGCAACTCCGATTCGGTAAAGAACCTCTTCACACGAAGCCAGTACGTGAAGATGTTTGGTCCACTGGTAGCAATGTTTTCGACTAATGTAGCGGCTCCCCATTAGCCACTAGGCTGCATGTCGTTGGGTGTGTGACGCCTGCCTATAGCCTACAGTTGACAGTAAAACTTTGAATGTCCACTCGTTCTTTTAGCGTTTAAAAGTTTACTTTATTTATTTAAAACAAATGAAGTTTCGACTTGCTACATCCAACTACTATTCTGTACAACTGAGCTCCGTGGGCACGGTCGAAAACAATTTGCCTTCCGGCATGCAATCACCTGGCGTCCCTGCTACGCCTGATTTATAGCCTTGCATGGTACTGCCGCCAGGCGGTCAAATTAAGTAATACAAACAAACAAGGTCAATGGCTCTTACAGAGAGAAAGGAAGGGAGAGAGACAGAGAGAGAGAGAGAGGGACACAGAGAGAGAGGGAGGGAGAGAGAGAGAAAGAGGGAGGGAGAGAGGAAGGTAGGGAGAGAGAGGTAGGGAGGGGGAGAGAGAGGGAGAGAGAGAGGGGAGAGAGAGGGAGGGAGAGAGCGAGAGAGAGAGGGAGGGAGGTTCGATTCCCACCTGCGGTCGTTCTCTGCATGTCACTCCCCTCTCTGCCCCATTTCACCTCTGTCTCTCTGCACTATCAATAAAGCATAAAAATGCCCAAAAAATATCTTTAAAAAAAAAAACTTATCAAATCTTCACTGTTTCAGGTGTCCAGTTTAGGGTCAGCTTGTCAGCATCCAGCGTTTACACGCATTCTCAGCAGGAAATGAGAAATAGATCCATGTGAAGTACCTGTTTCTTTGTGTGCTGTAATTTTTTGTGAAGACATGACACATCCATGATGCGAATCTCTCGTTCCACCACTGACTTACCGCCAATCAAATACTGTCACCTTTACACACAACCCATTCCAATAGGCCAATGGGTCATAGGCTATTAATGAAAATAAGGACAAAATGTAACTGAATTGGGATCATGTACTGTAGCAAACTCATTTTGATTGATAGTAAGCCTTAAACTATTTTATTAAAAACTAAAACGTATTCTTCAATAGCTTTCACATTATGTGACCCAGTTTTTCCAAATTATTTCAAAAAATAGTACTAAGCTCACATAGGATAGGACACAGTTGATGTAGCCTCTCAGGGTGTATTCACACATGCCGTGTTTAGTTCGGTTGAAACGAACTCAGATGCACTTCTGCCTTCGGTGCGCATCTTTCAGACAGGTGTGAATACAGCAATCGCACTCGGGGGCGGACCAAACAAACGCTCCGAGACCCAGCTGAAGAGGTGGTCTCGATGCGCTTCCAAACGCACTCTGCTGCAGTTCGTTTGTGGTGTGAATCTGGCCGGACTCGATCCGACCCAAATGCAGGAGGCACTGTGCCTTTTCTTTCTTTTCTTTTTTAATAAATCGCCGTCAGCTTCACATTACGGGAAAGTGTTGTTGTCACTATTGTTAGGAAGATTAGTTGTGGTTTGACCGGGAGCCCAGAACAATATAGTACATTTGATAGACAGGACGCGTAAACATGCTGTTGAGTTCAGCGATCAGATGGAGAGAGGGGAGCACAGTGACAACAGGTTCACGCTGCGCTTTGCATGAAGTGTGTGTTTTTATTTTTATTCCCATGTTAACGGGAAAGTCAATACTATCCCCGTGTCAGTTTGGAGCTGAACTGCGCCGAACTGACACCCAGCTGATACACAGCTAAATCAGCTGAGTGTCAGCTTGAGCCTATTCTTCTCGCGAGCCGCGCGTCCAGCAGCAAAAATACAGTAAAAATGATGTTTCACATCGTAGGCTACAAGCCACACATTGACACAGGCCTACATATATAACCATATGAAACAACAATAATTTTATGTTTTTCTTCTTTATTTATAGGCTAGATGTAGGCCTATTTTTTTATTTATTTTTTTAACCCCATATCGTCTCAGTTATATATTTCGCAGTTTTCACTTGGTGCTTCCTGCTTCTCTCCACCCCAGAATGTCTGTCCAATGAATGAATGACCTCAGATCACGTGTGGTTTTGCTTCGTAATACTCTATCCATCCACTGTATTCAGTGTTTCTCTTATCCCTGTCTCTGGGATTCGGCCCAAAGACAATGATAGGAATATGATTTATGTTGTTGTTGTGCTAAATAACAACCTTAGTCATCTATCTACGGTCTCTCTACACATAGAACAGGTTTTATTTTATTAAAAATGTATCAAATCTATGTGAAGTAGTGTCTGCTGCTGTGATGCTTTGCTCTCTCTTCTGTTTGGTGAAGGGCGGGGCTACACCGCCGACACACACACACACACACACACACCAGTGCGCACACACCCACAGTCAGAGAGACAGTGAAGAGAACTACACGCGTTACGTTAAAGTGCAAGAAAGTCAAAAAGTGAACCAGTAAATTCTAAATTGAGTGACGTCGTCCCCATCCGTCTGAAAGCTGGTTTTATAACATATGTTCTTGTTAAACTGTTATGATGCAGTCTGTGGTGAAGAGCTAAACATGTTTTATCTGAGTATGTATTTTAGATAAAAAAAACTGTTGTCGCACACCACACATTGAAATCATTACAAAACTCTATTAAAACATTAACATTTAAAAAAAAAGTTTTTAGTTTATTGATTTTTCCTCAACGGTCATGATTCACTAACCAGTTACATCCCTACTGTAAATCATCTTAGTTCTGGACCACATCAAACATCAAACTCATTTTGATCCTATTTTATCATAAATACCAATAAACTAATGAATTACAAAGTCTGGGCTGTTTGTGAGTATGATGTGAATCTCCTGCAGCAGTGTCCTCATGTGACACCTGTTACCTGACAGAGACAAGATCCAACTAGTTAATATTAACACTGAACTCATCACAGGGTTCCCACGAGTGTGTGTGTGTGTGTGTGTGTGTGTGTGTGTGTGTGTGTGTGTGTGTGTGTGTGTGTGTGTGTGTGTGTGTGTGTGTGTGTGTGTGTGTGTGTGTGTGTGTGTGTGTGTGTGTGTGTGTGTGTGTGTGTGTGTGTGTGTGTGTGTGTGTGTGTGTGTGTGTGTGTGTGTGTGTGTGTGTGTGTGTGTGTGTGTGTGTGTGTGTGTGTGTGTGTGTGTGTGTGTGTGTGTGTGTGTGTGTGTGTGTGTGTGTGTGTGTGTGTGTGTGTGTGTGTGTGTGTGTGTGTGTGTGTGTGTGTGTGTGTGTGTGTGTGTGTGTGTGTGTGTGTCTGTGTCTGTGTCTGTGTCTGTGTGTGTGTGTGTGTGTGTGTGTGTGTGTGTGTGTGTGTGTGTGTGTGTGTGTGTGTCTTGCTCTAGCCTAACTGAACAGACTCTCCTGTGGTTTAGATCTAGATCATAGATGGCCGACAGCATTTCAAAGCAACGAGAACATCTAGTAATTAATAAAAGCCTTTACTGAACTAATGTTGCAACATGTGATTTCATAACAGCCCTCAGGTGAGACACACCTCTGCAATTCCCACAAACTATCACAACATTATTTCAATAGTAAACTGAACTTTTCTCACAGCTCAGTTCCAACGTACATGAAGTACTTTGTCAAATTGAATTCTGTGGTATTCATTAGAATCATACATTATATACTGTAGACCTAATACAATTCATCCGTGCATACTCTATCCATCTACTGTATTCAGTGTTTCTCTTATCACTGTCTCGGGGATTCGGCCCAAAGACAATGATAGGAATATGATTTATGTTGTTGTGCTGAATAACAACCTTAGTCATCTATCTACGGTCTCTTTACACATAGAACAGGTTTTATTTTATTAAACATTTATCTAATCTATGTGAAGTAGTACCTACTGCTGTGATGCTTTGCTCTCTCCTCTTCTCTGTTTGGTGAAGGGCGGGGCTACACCGCCGACACACACACACACACACACACACCAGTGCGCACACACCCACAGTCAGAGAGACAGAGAAGAGAACTACACGCGTTACGTTAAAGTGCAAGAAAGTCAAAAAGTGAACCAGTAAATTCTAAATTGAGTGACGTCGACCCCATCCGTCTGAAAGCTGCTTTTATAACATATGTTCTTGTTAAACTGTTATGATGCAGTCTGTGGTGAAGAGCTAAACATGTTTTATCTGAGTATGTATTTTAGATAAAAAAAACTGTTGTCGCACACCACACATTGAAATCATTACAAAACTCTATTAAAACATTAACATTTAAAAAAAAAGTTTTTAGTTTATTGATTTTTCCTCAACGGTCATGAGTTTATATTAACACTGAACTCATCACAAGGTTCCCACGTGTGTGTGTGTCTTCCTGCCAGAAGCCAAACCCTCTCCATGGAGTCAAGAGAGGATAACACACACACGCACACACGCACGCACGCACGCACGCACGCACGCACGCACGCACGCACGCACGCACGCACGCACGCACGCACGCACGCACGCACGCACGCACGCACGCACGCACGCACGCACGCACACACACACACACACACACACACACACACACACACACACACACACACACACACACACACACACACACCTGGCTGCAGGGAGCAAAGCGAGGAACAGAGGTTGTTTAAGAGCCGCCGAAAGAAACGGCTCTACTCATATTCATTTCATAATGTTATTTAGCCTCAAACTGCACATAAGTAACTAAGTAAGGTTAATAACCGTGGTGAAGGTAGTTCCAGGTCTGATATTGACAGACATTCATCACGTCTTATAGTTTAACCCTCAGCAGACAGACAGACAGACAGACAGACAGACAGACAGACAGACAGACAGACAGACAGACAGACAGACAGACAGGCAGGCAGACAGCAGGAGAGCGGTTAACACGCCCACCAGCCCCGACACACTCACCACTGACTTACCGTCAATACAATACTGTCACCTTTACACAAAACCCATTACAATACCTCCATGCTGACTTGGCCAGGAAAATCAGGATAATAATAATATGTAGCCTAATTCATATGTTTTAATAAAAAACTAAAATGTGTTCTTCAATAGCTTCCATGTTATGTGACCCGATGTTACTAACCAGCTCACATAGGACATGGTTGAATTAGCCTCTTAATTTTCCTCTCAAACTGCACCAGATTGATTGCTTATAAAAACAAAAAGCTAATCAGCCAATCACATTGCAGCAATGTAATGCATGTAGACGTGGTCAAGACAATGTAGTGAAGTCAAAGCGAGCATCAGAATGGGGAAGAAAGGGGGTTTAGGTGACTTTGAACATGGCATGGTTGATGGTGCACGGCAGGATGGATCCATACTTTCATGTTGTTTACACCAAACTCTGAACCTGCGATCTGAATGTCACAACTGAAATGGAGACTCATCAGACCAGGCATGATTTTTCAATCTTCTATTGTTTAATATTGGTGATCCTGTGAGAATTGTAGCCTCATTTTCCTGTTCTTAGCTGACAGGAGTGGCACCCGGTGGGGTCTTCTGTTGCTGTAGCCCATCTGCTTCAAGGTTGGTCGTGTTTTGCGTTCAGAGATGGTATTCTGCATACCCTGGTTGTAACGAGTGGTTATTTGAGTTACTGTTGCCTTTCTATCATCTCAAACCAGTCTGCCCATCCTCCACTGACCTCTGACTTCAACAAGGCATTTTCGTTAGTGAAAATCCCAGTAGATCTGCAGTTTTTGAAATACTCAGACCAGCCTCCTGTAAATTGCCTAATAAAGAAGCCAAACCCTCTCCATGGAGTCAAGAGAGGACAACAATATGGTCGTGAGAATCGATACATCAAAGTGTTAGAGTGTGAGAAAAAACATTATAATGAATGCCCAACCCAAGTTGAACCTTCATGTGTCTTTTGCCAGAACGCCTCACATCAAAACTGTTATGGAGGAGTGGTTGGAATTCTGTCAGAAATCCCTAAAGGCAAAACTCTACCGTGTGACAGTAAACAAGAGTTGCACAATGTCTGGTTCTCCTTTCTATATAAGTGTCACTCAGGTGAACACTGACACAGTTCATCTGACAGAACAGAGAAGCAACATGGACAAGCTTCTGAAGGACATGGTGGAGGCTGCTGTGCTGAAGGAGATGGTGAAACAGAATAAAGGTAAAGTGGTAAATATATATATGTATATACTATATATGTATATATATTTATATAATATCCAAAAGGATAGAATTGTGTCTGAGTGACTCAGTATTTGGTCCTTTCCTGTGTTATAACATTGTGAACAAACTCATAGTCCAGGTCTACGTGACAGATAGTAGAACATGTGTGTGTTGAAAGCTGCTTCTGCTGCTGACAGATTCACAGCATACATTTCATGCTACTAACTTTAACCATGGTGGCCAAACTGTTACTGTGTGAATAGGGGATTTGGTTGCAGTTCAGTCTACAGTCAAGACACATGGCAGTGTTTAAACCTGCAGCTGTGTAGAATGAATGTAGATCTGTGCCTCACAGTTCATGAGTTATGAGTCTAAACTAAAGTGCTTCATATCTGGTCACATGGTGCGTCAGTACGTTGTTTACCTAACGGGGAAGTGAAGCAAACATGTCTTTACCTGTCAAACATCGCTTTGGTTTAAGAGAAAGGTTTTAGGGGACTTCGCTCTTTTTTTGAAGAAGGTTCAACTCAGTCTAATGTGTGTGTGTGTGTCTCTCTCTCTCTCTCTCTCTCTCTCTCTCTCTCTCTCTCTCTCTCTCTCTCTCTCTCTCTCTCTCTCTCAGGTAAACAGGTGGCGTTCTCTGCCTCTCTGTCCGATGGAGGGGAGATAACTCTCGGCCCCTTTCCAGGTCACACTGATCTGATCTTCAAGAATGTCCTCACAAACATTGGAGATGCCTACAACCCAGAAACTGGTACCTGACATTAATACATCTCACTGTTTAGCTTTGATGGTCTGTTTGGATGCTGCTATATTCACAATCCCATTTGTTTCCCATTTAAAACGATTCAAACTATTGTCCAACAGGTGTTTTCACTGCGCCGGTGAAGGGGGCCTACCAGTTCCAGTGGGACATAGATGGAAGCCTTTCTGCTCCTTCCGCTTTTTTGGCCAAGAACAAAGTGCAGACTTTTTGTGCATGGGAGAAACAGTCGGGTGGTCAAGCTTCCCAAAGCGCTACCCTGCTCCTGGAGGCTGGAGATGTTGTGTGTCTGAAGCTGTGGCAAGGAGTAAAAGTGTTTGATAATGACAATCACCACACCACCTTCAGTGGTCACATGCTTTTCCCCATGTGAGACAGAAGCAGGTGAAATCCATCCATGCTTTATGTTTCCTTTAACACTACTGCTCTTAACCTTAATCCTAATCACTGCAGCACTGTGAAGTTAACTGAGCTGAGAGAGAGAGAGACAGAGAGAGAGAGAGAGAGAGAGAGAGAGAGAGAGAGAGAGAGAGAGAGAGAGAGAGAGAGAGAGAGAGAGAGAGAGAGAGAGAGAGAGACAGAGAGACAGAGAGAGAGAGAGAGAGAGAGAGAGAGAGAGAGAGAGAGAGAGAGAGAGAGAGAGCAATGCAACATGGAAACTATCATGTAAGAAATGTGATTCTCTTCTTCTCATTAAACATGATTGCAGCATTATCTCTGGATGTCTTTATTATTATTGTTCTGGAAAGTAGACGAGAAGTTTGTTTTCTGGTATTATTTTGAAGGTCTATTAGAAACATATTGGTAAAGGGGTTACACATACTACAACCTATTAGAAACATATTGGTAGAGGGGTTACACATACTACAACCTATTAGAAACATATTGGTAAAGGGGTTACACATACTACAGCCTATTAGAAACATATTGGTAGAGGGGTTACACATACTACAGCCTATTAGAAACATATTGGTAGAGGGGTTACACATACTACAGCCTATTAGAAACATATTGGTAGAGGGGTTACACATACTACAGCCTATTAGAAACATATTGGTAGAGGGGTTACACATACTACAACCTATTAGAAACATATTGGTAGAGGGGTTACACATACTACAACCTATTAGAAACATATTGGTAGAGGGGTTACACATACTACAGCCTATTAGAAACAGAACACAAAGTAAAGAGGACTAAATACTTCTAAAAAGCGAGGGGCGTTAATCAAAACAACAAGAAAGGAGATATATCTCTAATCTTTATCTTTATACATGTATTAGACCAGCCTAGTAGTGATTAATCCTTTACTATTCAAATAAATGAGGTTTAGTAATTCTCCATTCGTACAATGAATATGATAAGCTATAGTAGCCTAGCCGATACAAATAGCATATGAGTGATTTACATAGTAAGAATATTAGTTAGTTAGTGAACTCTTCCACCCTGTGTTAGGGTTAGGTAACCTAGGCAACCAGAGGCATTCCGCTGTGTGTGGTTTTTATTACTAAACATCAGAGGGTTAGGTAACCTAGGCAACCAGAGGCATTCCGCTGTGTGTGGTTATTATTACTAAACATCAGAGGGTTAGGTAACCTAGGTAACCAGAGGGAAATATTGACTGAAAACAAAATCTGTGTTTGAACTTTGACCCCAAACCCAAACATGTGGAAGCCAAATGAAAAACATGTTTGACCAATCAATAAAGAACCATTTAAACACATGTGCACTGTGGTTATTCTGAAGGGCGTCCTCCCATTATACAGTGGGCATGTGGAAGAGTAACACCCAGTCACCCTCCCCAGTTATCCCATTATACAGTGGGCATGTGGAAGAGTAACACCCAGTCACCCTCCCCAGTTATCCCATTATACAGTGGGCATGTGGAAGAGTAACACCCAGTCACCCTCCCAGTTATCCCATTAGTTCCTCTGTTATGGACGGAGGAGAAGTGACGGTTCATGACAGAATGGGGTTCAGTATGTGCTACAGTTAAAGTAAGATTATTGGAAGTTGATGAGCATCTCCACTTTAACTTGTTTAAAGCACATACATCACTAATTCATGTTAAATCTGACTTATTTTGAATAGTCCTTACAGTTAAATTTAGATTGTTGAAACATTAGCATCCCCAGCTTATCTTCAAAAAACATTATATTCTGTATAAGTGATTGAAACCTTGCAGTGGTGGGTCAGGGTTACCTTAACCCAGCCGCTTGTAAACGTATTCCTATAAGTCTGTCTCTCAGTGGTGTTAGGTCAATATCTTTCTTAGTTTAGTTTCTTTATGCACTTACTTGGTCTGTTGAAGTTGATTGTAGTCTGTCCGGTAGGTTGTGGTGAGCGTGTGCATGTGTGTGTGAGCGTGTGTATGTGTGTGTGAGCGTGTGCATGTGTGTGTGAGCGTGTGCATGTGTTGGTTCTCAGCTCTAACATGCAGCAAAATAAATCTAATAAACTGAAAAGTGCAAATAAAAAAACTGACGCTAATATCACTCAAACATTTGTTGTGAAATCTAAAGTATTGTTCTATACTCTGTCAGTATCACAGTGTGTCTGGAGCAGTAAACACTGTGCGCTCTCTCAGCATTCACTGTGTGTTTGCACACCTGCCTACAATCACTGACCTGATTACAAGGCTTTGCGTCACTACCACTGCTCACCACCAGATGGAGGCATTTCTCATGCATTTAAACTCGACCAGTTGAGAACCAGTTCTTCAATGTGTGTGTGTGTGTGTGTGTGTGTGTGTGTGTGTGTGTGTTTGTTTGGTCTTACATTGAAGAACAAACAAACACATTTAATAATTTTATTTTTAGCAGATTTATTTTAAAGTTAAAGAGGACATATTGTTGTGGTCCCAAACACGCACGCACGCACGCACGCACACAGTGTGTCACACACACGCACGCACACACACACGCACAAGGTTCAACAGATGTGCAAAGCTGGTAGAGACAGAGACATACCCCAATAGACTTGGAGCGGTAATTGCAGCAATAGGTGGTTCTACTCAGCATTGGCTCAGGAGGCTGAATACTCTGGCACGCCACACGCTTCAGTTTTTCATTGATAACATTTTTGAAAACCATGTTTAATTTTCATTCCACTTCCTCATGCTCCACTGTGTGTTGGTCTCTCACTGTGTGTTGGTGTCTCACTGTGTGTTGGTCTCTCACTGTGTGTTGGTGTCTCACTGTGTGTTGGTGTATCACTGTGTGTTGGTGTATCACTGTGTGTTGGTCTCTCACTGTGTGTTGGTGTATCACTGTGTGTTGGTCTCTCACTGTGTGTTGGTGTATCACTGTGTGTTGGTCTATCACTGTGTGTTGGTCTGTCACTGTGTGTTGGTGTATCACTGTGTGTTGGTGTATCACTGTGTGTTGGTGTATCACTGTGTGTTGGTCTCTCACTGTGTGTTGGTCTATCACTGTGTGTTGGTGTATCACTGTGTTGGTCTCTCACTGTGTGTCTCACTGTGTGTTGGTCTCTCACTGTGTGTTGGTGTATCACTGTGTGTTGGTGTATCACTGTGTGTTGGTCTCTCACTGTGTGTTGGTGTATCACTGTGTGTTGGTCTCTCACTGTGTGTTGGTCTCTCACTGTGTTGGTGTATCACTGTGTGTTGGTCTCTCACTGTGTTGGTGTATCACTGTGTGTTGGTCTATCACTGTGTTGGTGTATCACTGTGTGTTGGTCTCTCACTGTGTTGGTGTATCACTGTGTGTTGGTGTATCACTGTGTGTTGGTCTCTCACTGTGTTGGTCTCTCACTGTGTGTTGGTGTATCACTGTGTGTTGGTCTCTCACTGTGTTGGTGTATCACTGTGTGTTGGTCTATCACTGTGTGTTGGTCTCTCACTGTGTTGGTGTATCACTGTGTGTTGGTCTATCACTGTGTGTTGGTCTCTCACTGTGTGTTGGTCTATCACTGTGTGTTGGTCTATCACTGTGTGTTGGTCTCTCACTGTGTTGGTGTATCACTGTGTGTTGGTCTATCACTGTGTGTTGGTCTCTCACTGTGTTGGTCTCTCACTGTGTGTTGGTCTCTCACTGTGTGTTGGTGTATCACTGTGTGTTGGTCTCTCACTGTGTGTTGGTGTATCACTGTGTTGGTCTCTCACTGTGTGTTGGTCTCTCACTGTGTGTTGGTCTCTCACTGTGTTGGTGTATCACTGTGTTGGTCTCTCACTGTGTGTTGGTCTCTCACTGTGTGTTGATCTATCACATAAGATAAATGTACGTGTGTGATTGTTACATGACAAAATGTGGAGAAGTTCAAGGGGTGAATACTTCTGCTAGCCGCTGTCTGCTTCATAGCGTTAGGGTTACTGTGTGTGAACGGCCAGGTAACATTAAACCACGGTCAGTTAGAGTGGCTGTGTACACTCGGCCTAGAGGCTTCTTCAAATGTTCTGTAGTAACTGAATGCAGCGCGAAAGCAGTTCACTTTGCTGTAAGCCTAATGTCACGGCTTCGTTCAGTAACTTACTGGGGCCGGTTTCCCGATAACGTCCTCTCTTAGCGCGCAACGAAGACTCCTACGTTATGACTTACCAAAGTTGTTTACCTCTGTAGTCGTGGTTCCCGAACAGCCTTACTTACCTTTGTGATACTGAAGACTCTTATAATGGTTTATGTATCATTATAATATCAGGTCGGTTCAGTCAAACTAATATATTCTGGAACAATCAGTTCTTTCTTTGTTTTCATTCTGATGATCAGGGAATAAATCCAGCTGCTCAAAATATATCCTATAACCATAACCCTCCTAACCCTATATAACATAATATTAGATTAATGTTTAAAACCGATAAAACAAACCTGGAGTGTCAGATCTAGGTCTGACCCTATGAAGGGGTGAAGTGTCTAACCCCTGACAGACAGACAGAGAGAAAGGCAGACAGACACACACAGACAGGCAGGCAGACAGACAGACTGACAGGCAGACAGACAGACAGACAGGCAGGCAGACAGACAGACAGACAGACAGGCAGACAGACACACACAGACAGGCAGACAGACAGGCAGACACACAGACAGGCAGGCAGACAGACACACAGACAGAGAGAGAGGCAGGCAGACAGACAGGCAGACACACAGACAGGCAGGCAGACAGACACACAGACAGAGAGAGAAAGGCAGGCAGACACACACAGACAGGCAGGCAGACAGACACACAGACAGAGAGAGAAAGGCAGGCAGACAGACAGACAAAGAGAGAGAAAGGCAGGCAGACAGACAGACACACACACACACAGACAGGCAGGCAGACAGACAGACACACACACAGACAGGCAGGCAGACAGACACACACACAGACAGGCAGACAGACAGACAGACACACACACAGACAGGCAGGCAGACAGACAGACACACACACAGACAGGCAGACAGACAGACAGACAGACACACACACAGACAGGCAGGCAGACAGACAAAGAGAGAGAAAGGCAGGCAGACAGACAGACACACACACACAGACAGGCAGGCAGACAGACAGACACACAGGCAGGCAGGCAGACAGACACACAGGCAGGCAGGCAGACAGACAGACAGGCAGACACACAGACAGAGAGAGAGGCAGACAGACACACAGGCAGAGAGACCCAAACCCCTCAGGACAAACTGTTTATTTCAAACTCTGAACAAAAGCAAAACGTTTCTTCAAACAGATTTATTATTGAACAGACAGTCAAACATCACATGACTGGAGCCCCACCCCTCCTGGCCCCTGATTGGCCCACAGACATGTCAATCAAAACCATCACATTTATATTTCAAAGCTGCTGTTTCTAAACATGTAAAAAAAAATGCGACAGCTGTCACTCACGTAAACACATGTGACCTGTGATGTCACCGGCTCAGCTGTCAATCACATCAAACTAAACTGTCAAACTTTTTACAATGACGTCATAGATCTGGAAGAAGCAAAGCATGCTGGGAGAAAAAAAATACCCAAAGTTAAAAAAAAGTAAAGTTAACTGTTAGGGGCTAGCTCCTTGCTAGCTACATGTGGGTTTAATTGTGTCCCTTGCAGGTCTTGAAGGAGACAGTTAGCAGAGAAGGAGGGAGAGGGAGAGAGAGAGGGTGAGGGAGGGAGAGAGAGAGAGAGAGGGAGAGAGAGAGGGAGGGAGGGAGAGGGGGAGGGAGGGAGGGAGAGAGAGAGAGAGACTACTTGTGTCCCTTGCTGGTCTTGAAGGAGACAGTTAGCAGAGAAGGAGAGAGAGGGAGAGGGAGAGAGAGAGGGTGAGGGAGGGAGAAGGAGGGAGAGGGAGAGAGGGAGAGGGAGAGAGAGAGAGGGGGAGGGAGGGAGAGAGAGAGGGTGAGGGAGGGAGAGAGAGAGACTATTTGTGTCCCTTGCTGGTCTTGAAGGAGACTTGCAGAACTTTGTCTCCGAGCCGGTAACCGTTCAGGCTGTGGATCGCCATGGCAGCCTCCTCGTAGTTCGCCATGGTAACGAAGCCGAAGCCTTTGCACTTGTTGCTGTTGAAGTCTCGGATCACCTGGAGAGAGACAGGGTTGAGAGGGTTAGACAGACAGACAGACAGACAGGCAGACAGACAGACAGACAGACAGACAGGCAGACAGGCAGGCAGACTGTTAAATCTGAGCTGGGGTTAGGGTTAGACAGTCAGACAGACAGACAGACAGAGACAGACAGACAGACAGACAGACAGACAGACAGACAGACAGACAGACAGACAGACAGACAAATCTGAGCGGGGGTTAGGGTTAGACAGTCAGACAGACAGACAGGCAGACAGACAGACAGACAGACAGACAGACAGACAGTTAAATCTGAGCGGGGGTTAGGGTTAGACAGACAGACAGACAGTCAGACAGACAGACAGGCAGACAAACAGACAGACAGACAGGCAGACAGACAGACAGACAGACAGACAGTTAAATCTGAGCGGGGGTTAGGGTTAGACAGACAGACAGACAGTCAGACAGACAGACAGGCAGACAAACAGACAGACAGACAGGCAGACAGACAGACAGACAGTTAAATCTGAGCGGGGGTTAGGGTTAGACAGACAGACAGACAGACAGACAGACAGACAGACAGACAGACAGACAGACAGACAGTCAGAGTTAGGGTTAGACAGACAGACAGACAGACAGACAGACAGGCAGACAGACAGACAGACAGAGTTAGGGTTAGACAGACAGACAGACAGACAGACAGACAGGCAGACAGACAGGCAGACAGACAGGCAGAGTTAGGGTTAGAGCTGCACTGACCTTGACGTTGTTGACGGCTCCAAAGGGCCCAAACATCTGCCAGAGAATGGCCTCGTCTGCTTCGGGCGTCAGGTTGTAGATGAAGATGCACCAGCCGGCCGATTGGCCCGCGCTGCCCGAGGGCCCGCCCCCTCCGGACATGTGCTCACTGCTCATTGGAGAGAACCTGCAACCAGGAAGTACAGACAGGGTGAGGGTCAGTCCTAACCTCTGTGTCTGTGGCTGTGTCTTGATTCAGGTATTCTGCATTTGAAGACCGATTGCGTCATAGCGGCGCGCAAAGGCTGTCCCGTTTGCAAGGCTCCTCATATGCGGCCGAGAAATGCAGCCTTCGTTTCACGGTTTTGAAGGCTGCATCAGATGGATCCTTCGCGGCCCAACATATCCCAAGATTCATTGCGTTTTTTTCAGAGATTGCATAAAATAAAATAAGAAATAACAAAACAGCAAGTTGTTGCTCCATCTTCTTAGCTTTTATCTTCCTTTCTTTTCCTCTTGTACTTTTTTTTCTTTTTTCCTCCGTTGACAAGGCTGTCTCCGTTGGCAGCAATCAGGGTTGCTAGGCAGCACAGGAGCGGCGAGTCGTCACGCAAGGTAACGGCTTGTTACGTAAACCGGAAATGCTTGTAAACGGAGACCTGCGGAGACCGTCCCGTTTAACAAGGCTCGTTGGCCTTAAAACCGGCCTTCATAGGCTATAGCCTTCATAGCCCGCGTCCTACCAAGTGTGTGGTCTCTGTAATGGGACATAGCTTCTGTGAGTGAGTGTGTGTGTGTGTCTCTCTATCTGTCTGTCTGTCTGACTGACTATCTGCCTGCCTGTCTGTGTGCCTGCCTGCCTGTCTGTCTGCCTGTCTGACTGCCTGCCTGTCTCTCTCTCTCTCTCTCTCTCCCTGTCTGTCTGTGTGTGTGCCTCCCTGTCTGTCTTTCTGTGTGTGTGCCTGCCTGCCTGCCTGCCTGTCTCTCTCTCTCTCTCTCTCTCCCTGTCTGTCTGTGTGTGTGCCTCCCTGTCTGTCTTTCTGTGTGTGTGCCTGCCTGCCTGCCAGCCTGTCTGTCTGTCTCTCTCTCTCTGTCTGTCTGTCTGTCTCTCTCTTTCTCCCTGTCTGTGTGTGCCTGCCTGTCTGTCTCTCTGTCTGTCTGTCTGCCTGACTGCCTGCCTGTCTCTCTCTCTCTCCCTGTCTGTCTGTCTGCCTCCCTGTCTGTCTTTCTGTGTGTGTGCCTGCCTGTCTGTCTGTCTGTCTGTCTGTCTCTCTCTGTCTGCCTGTCTGCCTCCCTGTCTGTCTTTCCCTCTCTCTGTCTCCCTCCCTCCCTCCGTCTGTCTCTGTCTGTCTGTCTGTCTGACTGCCTACCTGTCTCTCTCTCTCCCTGTCTGTCTGCCTGCCTCCCTGTCTGTCTTTCTGTGTGCCTGCCTGTCTGTCTGTCTGTCTCCCTCCCTCCCCCTGCCTGTCTCTCTCTCACCTGAACCTCTGCTGCTGGTGGTGCACCGGTCCTCCGAAGCGACGTGATTGGCCGCCGTACATCTGTGACATCATGGGGGAGTTCCTGCCCTGAGGAGGAGAGGACTAGGAGGGGTTAGTATCTACTAACATGTATATACTGCATACTAAAGCCCTACTAACATGTATATACTGCATACTAAAAGCCCTATTAACCCTTTATACTCAACATGTATATACTGCATACTAAAAGCCCTATTAACCCTTTATACTCAACATGTATATACTCCATACTAAAAGCAAGCGAGAGAAAGACAGAGAGAGAGACAGGCAGAGAGACAGGCAGAGAGACAGGGGGAGTTCCTGCCCTGAGGAGGAGAAGACTTGGAGGGGTTAGTATCTATAACCCTATCCCCCTAACCCTTTATACTCAACATGTATATAACCCTATACTACATACTGTCTGAGGAGAAGACTACTCAGGGTCAGTATGAGACAGACAGACAGACAGGCAGGCAGGCACAGACAGACAGACAGACAGACAGAGTTCCTGCCCTGAGGAGAAGAAGACTTGGAGGGGTTAGTATGGAACAGAGAGAGAGAGAGAGGCAAGCAAACAGAGACAGACAGACAGGCAGACAGACACACAGACAGACAGACAGACAGACAGACAGACAGACAGACAGGCAGGTTTCTCACCTGGTTTGGGTTGGCAGCGAACTTGACTGTGATTGGCTCGGAGCTGCCGGGCGGCGTGTGTCCGTTCAGATGCTTCACGGCCTCGTCGGCCTCAGAGCGCTTATCAAACCTGATGAAGGCCACGCCCCGGGACAGGCCTGGGCCAATAGGGAGAGAGGAGACATTAGAGAGGCCTGGGCCAATAGGGAGAGAGGATATATTTAATACAATAGCCTTGTTTGAGATGTCGCCGTCTTGCTCAGACCTGCGCAATTATGATGTGCATCTTGCTGAGCTCAACGAGGCTAAATACAATAGCAGGGCTGTACAGTGCGACAGTTTTGATCGCATTTGCTACTGACATTGATCTCGTGCGATGATGAATACAAATCCATTCGCACTCGTGCGACAGCTTGCTAATGAGGAGAGGCTGTCTTTGAAACACAGAGGAGAGATGCACAACACTGCTTAGAGGGCTCTACATTAACACTGCGGGTAAATGAGTCTTAGGCAAGTAAGTTATTGAGTCCATCTCCACTTTGGCTGGTGAAAGATGTGTGCTCGGGACCTGTGCTCGTGCAGCGATTCTAGGTATAAAAACTTCACGGCTTCAACAGCAAAAACCGGAAGGAGACGGCACATTACCGCAGTTAAGTTAGCGCGTGTACAAACAGAACATTTCCTGTGCGCCTTCACATTAAAAGCCTGTTACTAGCCAAACGTCAATTGACTTTTATTTTGAAGCCGGTAAGAACAGGAAGTTAGCGCTTTTTTCTAGCTTGAAAGGCAACTCCTTCAGCTGCAGAGAGCAGTCAACAGTAACCTAGTCTATTTAAACAACGTTTTAAATAAGCCACTGAAAAGCTACTCCAAATACATTCACAACAACCTATTTAATTTATCCTAATTTGTACCAATATGTATACTTATTTACTTAATAGGCTATGTTTAATGTTTTAAAGTTTGGTTTTAATTAACAGAAGGACATTATAATAAAAATCATTCTGAATCAGCAAAAAATTGCAATTGGCAGGTTAGATTATTTTGTCTAAATTGCAATCAGTGCACCCCTATTCATTCTTCTACAATTATTACTGCACACACAAGGATATAATATTAATTGAGAATCTCAAATGAGACCAAGATGACAGGCTCAAAGGTATTTAGAGCTAAATGCATGGGTTAAGGTTATGCAAGTTTTCGATCATACTTTGTGTGCTACCAAATGTATTTTTGTGCTACTGAATTTTTTTGCTTGCTAGCACCAGTGCTACCACCTAAAAACATAAGCGTACAGCCCTGAGAGACATGTTAATACCCTGGTCCTCACACTCACAGCCCTGAGAGACATGTTAATACCCTGGTCCTCACACTCACAGCCCTGAGAGACATGTTAATACCCTGGTCCTCACACTCACAGCCCTGAGAGACATGTTAATACCCTGGTCCTCACACTCACAGCCCTGAGAGACATGTTAATACCCTGGTCCTCACACTCACAGCCCTGAGAGACATGTTAATACCCTGGTCCTCACACTCACAGCCCTGAGAGACATGTTAATACCCTGGTCCTCACACTCACAGCCCTGAGAGACATGTTAATACCCTGGTCCTCACACTCACAGCCCTGAGAGACATGTTAATACCCTGGTCCTCACACTCACAGCCCTGAGAGACATGTTAATACCCTGGTCCTCACACTCACAGCCCTGAGAGACATGTTAATACCCTGGTCCTCACACTCACAGCCCTGAGAGACATGTTAATACCCTGGTCCTCACACTCACAGCCCTGAGAGACATGTTAATACCCTGGTCCTCACACTCACAGCCCTGAGAGACATGTTAATACCCTGGTCCTCACACTCACAGCCCTGAGAGACATGTTAATACCCTGGTCCTCACACTCACAGCCCTGAGAGACATGTTAATACCCTGGTCCTCACACTCACAGCCCTGAGAGACATGTTAATACCCTGGTCCTCACACTCACAGCCCTGAGAGACATGTTAATACCCTGGTCCTCACACTCACAGCCCTGAGAGACATGTTAATACCCTGGTCCTCACACTCACAGCCCTGAGAGACATGTTAATACCCTGGTCCTCACACTCACAGCCCTGAGAGACATGTTAATACCCTGGTCCTCACACTCACAGCCCTGAGAGACATGTTAATACCCTGGTCCTCACACTCACAGCCCTGAGAGACATGTTAATACCCTGGTCCTCACACTCACAGCCCTGAGAGACATGTTAATACCCTGGTCCTCACACTCACAGCCCTGAGAGACATGTTAATACCCTGGTCCTCACACTCACAGCCCTGAGAGACATGTTAATACCCTGGTCCTCACACTCACAGCCCTGAGAGACATGTTAATACCCTGGTCCTCACACTCACAGCCCTGAGAGACATGTTAATACCCTGGTCCTCACACTCACAGCCCTGAGAGACATGTTAATACCCTGGTCCTCACACTCACAGCCCTGAGAGACATGTTAATACCCTGGTCCTCACACTCACAGCCCTGAGAGACATGTTAATACCCTGGTCCTCACACTCACACCCGAAACCCCCACACTCACACCCTGAGAGACATGTTAATACCCTGGTCCTCACACTCACAGCCCTGAGAGACATGTTAATACCCTGGTCCTCACACTCACAGCCCTGGGAGACATGTTAATACCCTGGTCCTCACACTCACAGCCCTGAGAGACATGTTAATACCCTGGTCCTCACACTCACAGCCCTGAATAGCCTCGTTTGAGCTCAGCGAGACGCACGTCATAATTGCGCCGGTATATATATATATGCCTGTCTGCCTGTCTCTCCCCCCTGCCTGTCTCTCTCTCTCTGTCTCTCTTACCTGAGGCCTGGTCCACCAACACCCTAGAGTTGATGATGTGTCCATAATGAGTAAACATATCCTGCAGTTCTTGCTGTCCCAGCATCCTAACCCTAACCCTGTCTCCCTCCCTCCTGCCTGTCTCCCTCCCTCCTGCCCGTCTCTCTCTCTCTGTCTGTCTTACCTGAGGCCTGGTCCACTAACACTCTGCTGTTGATGATGTGTCCGTAGTGGGTAAACATGTCTTCCAGTTCTTGCTGCCCCAGAGTCCTAACCCTAACCCTGTCTCTCTCTCCCCCTGTCTCCCCTCCCTCCTGCCTGTCTGTCTGTCTGTCTTACCTGAGGCCTGGTCCACTAACACTCTGGAGTTGATGATGTGTCCGTAGTGGGTAAACATGTCTTCTAGTTCCTGCTGTCCCAGTGTCCTCGGCAACCCGCTGATGTAGAGATTAGCGTCTTTGATCATGTCGCTGCTCGGCCGCGCGAAGGAAACCTGAGGGACAGGAAGTAGGTCAGCGCGGCGCCATGGCAGACAGGACATGACATCAGATAGAAACACATGTCAAAATAAAATACAGTCACATCAGAATTTAAATAAAATCCAGATTTTTAATAAAGTTTAAATATTAAGAAAAATCAATAAAAACATTTTCCAGATTAAATAAATAAATAAATAAATAAATAAAAGACAATAAATAAACAAACAGCTCAGGTCATCGGACGCTTTCAAAATAAAATGATAAATTAATGAAATAAAAGTTTGACAGTGTTGATAGATTTAACAGTCTTCAGTGGAGACAGCGCCCCTAGTGTAGAAACAGAGAGCAGAGCGCCCGGGTCACTTTACCTTGATGGTTTTACTCTGCAGCCTCAGGCCATTGAGCGTACTGATTGCCCGCTCAGCATCACTAGCGTTCACAAAGTTAACAAAGCCGTACCCTAAGCTGTGGCCTAGAGGACACATAAAACAAAATAAAACAACAAAACAGCAACAAATCACATGAAACATTCTGAAAATATCCTAAAAAACTCTAGCACTGAAGTTTAGTCCGAGTGAGACCTCCTGCCTGGAGTGGAACAGTATTGTGTGTGTGTGTGTGTGTGTGTGTGTGTGTGTGTGTGTGATAGACTTCGGAGCGCTCACTCAGAGGAAAATTCAGTTTTCTGTCTATCGTTCAAAAGAAAAAACATTTTTTCATTAAAACTTTACAGACATTTTCAAACCTGAAAAACAAAATCAAAAACAGGTGAAAACATTTCAGACATTTCATTGACTCAAATGAAACCGTGTTTGTGTCTCTAACCCCTTCTACACAGCCAGTGTGTCTCTAACCCCTTCTACACAGCCAGTGTGTCCCTAGCCCCTTCTACACAGCCAGTAAACCGTGTGTGTCTCTAGCCCTCTAACCCGTCTGTCCACCCCAAAGGCTCATTTATGCTCTATGTTACATACGGATACGGACGGAGCCTTCTGCATAGCCAACAGTTCACTTTCACTTACTGTACATTGGTTTACAAACACAAACGAAAGACATAATACTTTAGAAAATGTCTTAACTTTTGAGGAGAGGTGTTTGTGTGAGTTGGTATGAAATGACATACACATTTATCTAGGGCTGTGTCAAAAAATCGAAATATCGATATATCGCGATACTTAGTTTCCCGATATCAGTATCGATTTTTATATCAAAATATCGATTTTTTATTATTATTTTTTTTATGATTTTTATGATTTTTTTTTTTTTTGTTTTTCAAGTCCTTATTGACAGTGCAGAGATACAGATATGAAGTGGGGCAGAGAGGGAATGAAACAACCACGGGTCAGATTCAAACCCATGTCTGCTGTCAGGCCTGAGCCTCTAGGATACTGACTATTGAAGTTAGATCAGTTTTGTTTATAAAAGTACTTAAGATTCACTGTGTCACAAAAGCACACTGATGTGTTTTCATTTTCAGTGTGTCCTGTACAGTTAGTACAAGAGTGAATTGGATTTGTTATTGTGATGTTAAGCAGCTGCAGCAGTGTTTGATCATTTGCCAAAACCAAAAAAAAGGAAGAAAAATAGTAAAGGAAGTTGTGAATTAAATACTTTTGACTTCATTTGTCGGTGCAACTATCACTATATTGTGCTGTTATGTTTGACAAGGCAACTTGTTTATGGAATATCGCAATATATCAAGATACGCAATATATCGTGATATATCGTGATATATCGTATCGTGACCAGTGTATCGTGATACGTATCGTATCGCGAAGTCCTTGACGATACCCAGCCCTACATTTATCTATCTGTGAAGTTACACGGCCGGAGCACAGGGACATACAACTACAACAGAGCAGCAGGAGCGGGGATCGCACGGGGAAGAATGTCAGCTAGACGGCAGGCTGTCGGCAGCAATAGAGATAATTCTACAGATAGTATATAAATTGTAATTCACTGTTTGACTCTTCTTCTTCCTAGTTGAGTAACTTTATACTCTGAGCGGCGCTGCTGCCCACTAGTGGTTGATTTGCTTAATGTCCATTCCAACATAAAGGACGCATGGAAGTCTGAGGGCAGTGGCGGATATAACGTTGTAAACGCACGTCTCTATTTACGCACGGAATTGGAGCATAAATGAGCCTTTACCCTCTAACCCGTCTGGCCCTCTAACCCGTCTGTCCTCTAACCCGTCTGTCCCTCTAACCCGTCTGTCCCTCTAACCCGTCCCGTCCACACTAACCCGTCTGTCCCGTCCACACTAACCCGTCTGTCCTCTAACCCGTCTGTCCTCTAACCCGTCTGTCCCTCTAACCCGTCTGTCCCTCTAACCCGTCCCGTCCACACTAACCCGTCTGTCCACACTAACCATAACACTTTCATATTCAGAACATTCATATTTAAAAAACGAAAAATGTACATCAGAAATGAACTGGAAATAAAATGTTTCTGAATATTGATAGAAGCAAATTGATAGTGCTGCACGATTCAACCAATCAAGTGTGAGCTTCTGCTATGACATCACCTCATGGCCGAACCCTCTAAGTAGAGAAATGAGACCACATCAGCAATCTCAGTAGTGGCCGAATCGTGCAGCAGCAGGGTTAGGGTTAGCACAGGGCTCCAAACGTTTACGATTGCATGAAATAAATAAATAAAGTCTCAATGTGCTTTTCACTTTGCAAAGAACCAATTAAAAAACTACAATTTAAAACATGCAGACACCTGCACCAGGGTTAGGGTTAACACAAAACCCACACCAACAAAGAACCGAAATAAATGAATAAAATACTTTGATTTGTCTCGTCTTCTCTCAGACAGTGTGTGTGTGTGAGTGTGTGTGTGTGTGTGTGTGTGTGTGTGTGTGTGAGTGTGAGTGTGAGTGTGAGTGTGAGTGTGAGTGAGTGTGTGAGTGTGAGTGTGAGTGTGTGTGTGTGTGTGTGTGTGTGTGAGTGTGAGTGTGAGTGTGTGTGTGTGAGAGGGGTGTGCACGAGCAAACGTTTAACTGTTTAGGAAAAATCAATAAACGAAAACCGTTGGAAAATTAACTGACTATTAATTGACTTAAAATATATATTTTTGGGAAGTTCTGCAGAGGATGCTAAAGTTAGCTCTGCTGCTAGACAGCTTATGTGTATCTCAATGAAAGCCTTCCCCAGGAGGCGATGGAAGCTGTTTAACAAGAACCTGTTAAACCTGTTTAGCAGCCAGTCCAGAGAGGGTTAGGGGAAGCTGTGTCCAGAGAGGGTTAGGGTCAGGGGAAGCTGCTTAATAACAACCAGTCCAGAGAGGGTTAGGGTCAGGGGAAGCTGCTTAATAACAACCAGTCCAGAGAGGGTTGTTGGTCAGGGGAAGCTGCTTAATAACAGCCAGTCCAGAGAGGGTTAGGGTCAGGGGAAGCTGCTTAATAACAACCAGTCCAGAGAGGGTTGTTGGTCAGGGGAAGCTGCTTAATAACAGCCAGTCCAGAGAGGGTTAGGGTCAGGGGAAGCTGCTTAATAACAGCCAGTCCCGATCTGGAATGGACTCATAGTCAATGATCGTAAGTTGTAAAAAGAAACTTCTGTTAAAAAAATACAGTCGTAAAAAAATGCTGTTGTACAAAAAAAAAAAGGTAAAAAGTGTAAAAACCCCGAACCAAGTAAACTACAGGGGAGGAGGGGGGGTCAGGGAGTAAGGTTAGAGGGGGGGTCAGGGTTAAGAGGGAGGGAGGGTCAGGGTTAAGAGGGAGGGAGGGTCAGGGTTAAGAGGGAGGGAGGGTCAGGGTTAAGAGGGAGGGAGGGAGGGTTAAGAGGGAGGGAGGGTCAGGGTTAAGAGGGAGGGAGGGTCAGGGTTAAGAGGGAGGGAGGGAGGGTCAGGGTTAAGAGGGAGGGAGGGTTAGGGAGGGTCAGGGTTAGAGTTGGGATGTGGGGTTAGAGGGGGGGTTAGGGAGGAGGGTTAAGGTTTTTTTGTTGCTCTTTCCAGGCCGAATCCTTCAGTTTGCTAAACACTCTGATAGAACATGACATCATCCTGATAGAACATGACATCATCCTGATAGAACATGACATCATCCAGGAAATAAATATTCACAGAATCCTTAAAAAACAAAACACACATTGGATTAAATAAACAAAGATCAGCTGATCGGCAGGAAACAGTTTCAACATTTAGAAAAATAAAAGAAATAAAAGAAAAAGTTCTCAGGAAAAGGAAGGAAGATACATCACTTATTTTATTTTGAAAAATAACTTGAATCTCTTGTAAATGAATAAAAATGTAAATAAATCACTGCTGATTAAAACATGTGAAAGTTAAAGGGAATGTCACCCAGCCCTAACTGTGTGTGTGTCTCTGAGTCTCTCGCTCTGTCTGTCTGTGTGTGACCTGTTACTGTGTCCTGTTTGAGCTTAGCAGACTCCACGTCTCCCTATATGTGTGTGTGTGCGCGTGTCTCTGTGTCTGTCTCTCTCCGTGTGTGTGTGTGTGTGTGTGTGTCTCTCTCTCTCTGTGTGTGTGTCTGTCTGTGTCTGTCTCTCTCCGTCTGTGTGTGTGTGTGTGTGTGTCTCTCTGTCTCTGTTACCTGCCACTTTGTCCCGTATGAGCTTGGCACTCTCCACGTCTCCCTATGTGTCTGTCTGTTTGTCCCAGTATGTTTAGGGTTAGTGTCTGTGTCTGTCTCTCTCTCAGTGTCTGTCTCTCTCTCTGTCCCAGTGTGTCCATCTCTCTCTGTCTGTCTGTCTGTTTAGGGTTAGTGTCTGTGTCTGTCTCTCTCTCTCTCTCTGTGTGTGTCTGTCCCAGTGTGTTTAGGGTTAGTCTCTCTCTCTCTCTGTTACCTGCCACTTTGTCCCGAATGAGCTTAGCAGACTCCACGTCTCCCTATGTGTCTGTCTGTCCCAGTGTGTCTGTCCCAGTATTTAGGGTTAGTGTCTCTCTGTGTCTGTCTCTCTCTGTGGGTTAGGGTTAGTGTCTGTGGATCTGTCTGTTACCTGCCACTTTGTCCCGTATGAGCTTGGCAGACTCCACGTCTCCCACGGAGCAGAAGAGGCTCCGCAGCTCGTCCTGACTCATCGTCTGAGGGAGATAGTTCACGATCACGTTGGTCCTCGAGTCATCCTCCTCCATCTGCTCCCCCGGGAAACTGCTGTAGTCCAGGTCCTAGAGAGAGAGAGAGACAGGTTAGAGAGACAGACAGGTTAGAGAGACAGGCTGTAGTCCAGGTCCTTTAGAGAGAGAGAGACAGGTTAGAGAGACAGACAGGTTAGAGAGACAGGCTGTAGTCCAGGTCCTAGAGAGAGAGACAGGTTAGAGAGACAGACAGGTTAGAGAGACAGGCTGTAGTCCAGGTCCTAGTGAGACAGACAGGTTAGAGAGACAGACAGGCTGTAGTCCAGGTCCTAGAGAGAGAGACAGGTTAGAGAGAGAGACAGGCTCTAGTCCAGGTCCTAGTGAGACAGACAGGTTAGAGAGACAGACAGGCTGTAGTCCAGGTCCTAGAGAGACAGACAGGTTAGAGAGACAGACAGTGTAGTCCAGGTCCTAGAGAGAGAGACAGGTTAGAGAGACAGACAGGTTAGAGAGACAGACAGGTTAGAGAGACAGGCTGTAGTCCAGGTCCTAGAGAGAGACAGGTTAGAGAGAGACAGGTTAGAGAGAGAGACAGGTTAGAGAGACAGGCTGTAGTCCAGGTCCTAGAGAGAGAGACAGGTTAGAGAGACAGACAGGCTGTAGTCCAGGTCCTTTAGAGAGAGAGACAGGTTAGAGAGACAGACAGGTTAGAGAGAGACAGGCTGTAGTCCAGGTCCTAGAGAGACAGACAGGTTAGAGAGACAGGCTGTAGTCCAGGTCCTAGAGAGACAGACAGGTTAGAAAGAGAGACAGGTTAGAGACAGACAGGCTGTAGTCCAGGTCCTAGAGAGACAGACAGGTTAGAGAGAGAGACAGGTTAGAGACAGACAGGCTGTAATCCAGGTCCTAGTGAGACAGACAGGTTAGAGAGACAGACAGGCTGTAGTCCAGGTCCTAGAGAGAGAGACAGGTTAGAGACAGACAGGCTGTAGTCCAGGTCCTAGTGAGACAGACAGGTTAGAGAGAGAGAGGTTATAGAGACAGACAGGTAAAACAGACAGACAGGTTAGAGACAGACAGGTTAGAGAGACAGAGAGACAGACAGGTAAGACAGACAGACAGACAGGTTAGAGAGAGAGACAGGTTAGAGACAGGCAGGGAGAGAGAGAACAGGTAGGGAGAGAGAGAGACAGGCAGGGAGAGAGAGAGACAGGCAGGGAGGGAGAGAGACAGGCAGGGAGAGAGAGACAGACAGGGAGGGAGAGAGCGAGACAGGCAGGGAGAGAGAGAGACAGGCAGGGAGGGAGAGAGAGACAGGCAGGGAGAGGGAGGGAGAGAGAGACAGGGCGAGAGCGACAGGCAGGGAGAGAGAGAGACAGGGAGGGAGAGACAGGCAGGGAGAGAGAGACAGGCAGGGAGGGAGAGAGACAGGCAGGGAGAGAGAGAGACAGGCAGGGAGAGACAGACAGGGAGAGAGAGAGACAGGCAGGGAGAGAGAGACAGGCAGGGAGGGAGAGAGACAGGCAGGGAGGGAGAGAGACAGGCAGGGAGAGACAGGCAGGGAGGGAGAGAGACAGGCAGGGAGAGACAGACAGGGAGAGAGAGAGACAGGCAGGGAGAGACAGGCAGGGAGAGAGAGAGACAGGCAGGGAGAGACAGGCAGGGAGAGACAGGCAGGGAGAGACAGGCAGGGAGAGAGAGAGACAGGCAGGGAGAGACAGGCAGGGAGAGACAGGCAGGGAGAGAGAGAGACAGGCAGAGAGAGACAGGCAGGGAGAGAGAGAGACAGGCAGGGAGAGACAGGCAGGGAGAGACAGGCAGGGAGAGACAGACAGGGAGAGACAGACAGGGAGAGAGAGAGACAGGCAGGGAGGGAGAGAGACAGGCAGGGAGAGACAGGCAGGGAGAGACAGACAGGGAGAGAGAGAGACAGGGTGTATAGGCCTAATGTAGTTACAGCTGGGAAACATTCTATTACATCATCAATATATCAACGTGTGAATAAGCCAATCAGAGAGCAGCATTCACCTTTCCAGCTCCGCCCTTAGCGATGACGTCACCTTGGTTTGTTTCACAGACCTGGAACACACACACACACACACACACACATTAGATGGTTATCCAGTGTTAGCACACAGCCCAGGCTCTGTAAACAGGCCTGATGCTACATGCAGTGGGCCAGATCCTAGGCTGTGTATTAACGCCAGAAATAAAGTCACACACAGTACAGACAGGTAGACAGACAGACAGGTAGACAGACAGACAGGTAGACAGACAGGTAGTGGATCATGAGGAGACAGACAGGTAGAGACAGACAGGTAGTGGATCATGAGGAGACAGACAGGTAGACAGACAGACAGGTAGTGGATCATGAGGAGACAGACAGGTAGTGGATCATGAGGAGACAGACAGGTAGTGGATCATGAGGAGACAGACAGGTAGAGACAGACAGGTAGTGGATCATGAGGAGACAGACAGGTAGAGACAGACAGGTAGTGGATCATGAGGAGACAGACAGGTAGTGGATCATGAGGAGACAGACAGGTAGACAGACAGACAGGTAGTGGATCATGAGGAGACAGACAGGTAGACAGACAGACAGGTAGTGGAGATATTCACTGAGTTTGGTTTAGGGGCCACATGTACACACACACACACACACACACACACACAGGGCCACCCATCCCACACACACACACACACACACACACACACACAGGGCCACCCATCCCACACACACACACACACACACAGGGGCCACCCATCCCACACACACAAACACACACACACACACACAGGGCCACCCATCCCACACACACACACACACACAGGGCCACCCATCCCACACACACACACACACACACACACAAGGGCCACCCATCCCACACACACACACACAGGGCCACCCATCCCACACACACACAGGGCCACCCATCCCACACACACACACACACACACACAGGGCCACCCATCCCACACACACACACACACACACACACACAGGGCCACCCATCCCACACACACACAGGCCCGCTGTCTGTCTCAATAAGGTGAAACCCTGACGAACATAGAGATAGGATATATAGATAGGATATATAGATAGATTATAGATATATAGAGTCTAGACTGACCTTCAGATGAACATAGAGATAGGATATATAGATAGATTATAGATATATAGAGTCTAGACTGACCTTCAGATGAACATAGAGATAGGATATATAGATAGATTATAGATATATAGAGTCTAGACTGACCTTCAGATGAACATAGAGATAGGATATATAGATAGATTATAGATATATAGAGTCTAGACTGACCTTCAGGTAAACATAGAGATAGGATATATAGATAGGATATATAGATAGATTATAGATATATAGAGTCTAAACTGACCTTCAGATGAACATAGAGATAGGATATATAGATAGATTATAGATATATAGATAGATTATAGATATATAGAGTGTAGAATCACCTTCAGATGAACATAGAGATAGGATATATAGATAGATTATAGATATATAGATAGGATATATAGATAGATTATAGATATAGAGTGTAGACTGACCTTCAGGTACCGGATGTGTCCTCTCCTCAGAGCCATCGGATCGTCTGGGTCCAGTTTAGGGTCTGACGGGTTACTACGGAGACAGGTTAGGGTTACTATGGAGACAGGGTCAGGGTTACTACGGAGACAGGTTAGGGTTACTATGGAGACAGGTCAGGGTTACTATGGAGACAGGTTAGGGTTACTACGGAGATATATATTCTTATTCTTCACTTGCTTTTCTAATGTCTATTCTATACTTGATGTATTTCACGCCCATGTAAAGCACTTTGAATGGCCGAGTGTGTGTGCGTGTGTGTGTGTGTGTGTGTGTGTGTGTGTGTGTGTGTAAAGCACTTTGAATGGCCTTGTGTGTGTGTGTGTGTGTGTGTGTGTGTGTGTGTGTAGCACTTTGAATGGCCGAGTGTGTGTGTGAGTGAGTGAGTGTTTGTAAAGCACTTTGAAAGGCCGAGTGTGTGTGTGTGTGTGTGTGTGTGTGTGTGTGTGTGTGTGTGTGTGTGTGTGTGTGTGTGTGTGTGTGTGTGTGTGTGTGTGTGTGTGTGTGTGTGTGTGTGTGTGTGTGTGTGTACACAGCACTTTGAATGGCCGTGTGTCTGTGCTATGGTAATAAACCAGCCTCGTCTTACTGTGACCCAAGCGACGCCATTAGCGGCCGTTACAAACACGATCAATAAACCGCCGAAGCTTCGCGGCTCGGCTGACCTTTAACAGATAAACACACTGCTCTGTCTGACGCTAACACACATATAACACCACCGCGCTGCGTAGGGTCTGAACACTGTGGCGATGCTAAGCTAAGCAGCTAACGCGTGTTGAACACACAAAGCGGCGAGGCGGCTATGCGCGCGAGCTGAGAGGCTAGGCGGCTATGCGCGGGAGCTAACCACTAACCGACGTCATGTTTCTTACCTGTAAAGAGGTTAGGGGTTGAGTGGCGGCTGCTTCGCGCTGTTATGGATCCACACGGTCGTTCTGCTTGCGCTAAGCTAACTAGCTAACAGTGGCTTTATAAACGCAGATTGGTTCTTAGCCTGAGCTGCTAACTGTTCGCTGCTTCGACGCAAAGTGACACACACTCGCGCTCGACGAAATATCGCGAGATCTTGATGTCATCGCGGTGTCTCGGCCCCCAGTGAGTGACGTCAGGTCCGGAGCAGCATGTAAACAAAGCGGCTCTGATGGAGATACGGGTTAGGGTTTCCCCGGGTTAGCCTAACTGAGACTAACAGAGAACCAGCCCGCTAACCCGCTAACCCTCCGGCCTGACCGCGCCGACCGGCTCCCTGGCCCCGGGACCAGCCACCCTCCACCGGCAACATGTCCATGGAAGACCCGTTCTTCGTGGTGAAAGGGTCAGAGCACTGAGCTAACTTAACTAAAGCTAATAGCGGCTTTACTCCGAATATCAAAACACAGCTTGCGGCTAACCTAGAGATGCAACAGTGTGTAGACGTACTGTAGCTAACCTCTTACTGAGGCTAGCCTGGTACTGAGGCTAGCCTGGTACTGAAGCTAGCCTGGTACTGAAGCTAGCCTGGTACTGAAGCTAGCCTGGTACTGTAGCCATATAGACAAAAAGAGTTAGCAGGGTTAGGGAATAGGTACGGGGTGGATTAAAGGGTTAGGGTAGGTAGGGGGTTAGCAGCTAAGTAACTAAGTATGGAGGAAAAGTACTTAGTGAAAAGTGATCACAGTGAAACTAGAACAAAGCAATAAATAAACGATGAGCTCATCAGTGGCTCCATGACAGGATGAAGCTTCATGTGTTCACAGGGAGAGAGAAGGGGTATTCATGTGTTCACAGGGAGATATAAGGGTATTCATGTGTTCACAGAGAGGTAGAAGGGTATTCATGTGTTCACAGGGAGGTAGAAGGGTATTCATGTGTTCACAGGGAGAGAGAAGGGGTATTCATGTGTTCACAGGGAGGTAGAAGGGTATTCATGTGTTCACAGGGAGATAGAAGGGTATTCATGTGTTCACAGGGAGAGAGAAGGGGTATTCATGTGTTCACAGAGTGGTAGAAGGGTATTCATGTGTTCACAGAGTGGTAGAAGGGTATTCATGTGTTCACAGAGTGGTAGAAGGGTATTCATGTGTTCACAGGGAGATAGAAGGGTATTCATGTGTTCACAGAGTGGTAGAAGGGTATTCATGTGTTCACAGGGAGAGAGAAGGGTATTCATGTGTTCACAGGGAGAGAGAAGGGGTATTCATGTGTTCACAGGGAGATATAAGGGGTATTCATGTGTTCACAGGGAGATATAAGGGGTATTCATGTGTTCACAGAGTGGTAGAAGGGTATTCATGTGTTCACAGAGTGGTAGAAGGGTATTCATGTGTTCACAGGGAGGTAGAAGGGTATTCATGTGTTCACAGGGAGAGAGAAGGGGTATTCATGTGTTCACAGGGAGGTAGAAGGGTATTCATGTGTTCACAGGGAGGTAGAAGGGTATTCATGTGTTCACAGAGAGATAGAAGGGTATTCATGTGTTCACAGGGAGAGAGAAGGGTATTCATGTGTTCACAGGGAGAGAGAAGGGTATTCATGTGTTCACAGAGTGGTAGAAGGGTATTCATGTGTTCACAGAGAGATATAAGGGGTATTCATAACACACAGCATTACTACAGATATATACTGGGGCGACTGTCTCAGGTGGTAGAGCGGGTCGGCCGATGATCAAAGGGTTGGAGGTTCGATCCCCGCTATGCCACTTGTGTCATGG
>CM049403.1:36565000-36572500 GCA_026929865.2 Hyperoplus lanceolatus | reverse complement strand
CTAACCCTAACCCTAGCCCCTTTTACACAGAGACTAACCCCTAACCCTAACTGACGGAACTACACAGAGACTAACCCCTGACCCTAACCCTAGCCCCTTCTACACAGTGTTAACCCCTACACAGAACCAAGCCCTAGCCCCGGCCTGCTGAGACTAACCCCAGCTCCACCCTAGCCCCTTTTCACAGGAACTGACCCTAAGCCTAGGCGCTTGTAAACAGAGACTAACCCCTGACCCTAAACCACCCCTTTTAGACAGCAACCCCTGACCCTAACCCTAGCCCCTTTTACACAGAGACTAACCCCTACCTAACACTGGCCCCTTAACGGAGAGCAGAAGTGCCCTGGAGCAGTACAGAGACTAACCCCTGACCCTACCTAGCCCCTTTCTACTGACCCCTGACCATGTGCTGGCCTTTTCACAGAGACCAACATCCCAACCCTGGGACCTGTTAAACAAACCCCTGACCCTAACCCTCCCTTTTACACAGAGACTAACCCCTACCCTAACCTAGCCCCTTTTACACAGAGACTAACCCCTGACCCTAACCCTAGCCCCTTTGTGTGACCCCTGACCCTAACCCTAGCCCCTTTTACACAGAGACTAACCCCTGACCGTAACCCTAACCCTGTGTTACTGACCCTAACCCTACAGCCCTGTTACACAGAGTGTGCATATGTGACGGAGCGAGCGTGTCTGTGTGTGCTTGCTTCTGTGTTATCTACAGAGAAAGCAGGCCGGCCTGCTGGCTAGCAGCTCCACAGCGTCCGGAATGAAAGAGGTGCTTGAAGAACATGTCAGATGGGAGGTCGACATTTAGCGACGAGCAGTCAGTGTAAGGAACGACTCTAGCCTTTAACCGCTAACAAATGCTGGAGCGTAAGGGACCCTATTAACCGTCCCCACGATGTCCATGAGTCCTAACCTCACTGGGACTGTTAACCAAACTAACCCTCTAACCTTGTGCCCCTCTAACCTCCTAACCCTTTAACCCTCTCACCTCCTAACCCTCTAACCTTTAACCTCTAACCTCCTAACCCTTTAACCCTCTCACCTCCTAACCCTCTAACCTTTACCCTCTAACCCTCTCACCTCCTAACCCTCTAACCTTTACCCTCTAACCCTCTAACCTTTAACCCTCTCACCTCCTAACCCTCTAACCTTTAACCTCTCACCCTCTAACCTTTAACCTCTAACCTCCTAACCCTTTAACCCTCTCACCCTCTCACCTCCTAACCCTCTAACCTTTACCCTCTAACCTTTACCCTCTAACCCTCTCACCTCCTAACCCTCTAACCTTTAACCTCTAACCTCCTAACCCTTTAACCCTCTCACCTCCTAACCCTCTAACCTTTACCCTCTAACCCTCTCACCTCCTAACCCTCTAACCTTTACCCTCTAACCCTCTATCCTCTAACCTCTCACCTCTCACCTCCTAACCCTCTAACCTTCCCTCTAACCCTTTCACCCTCTCACCCTCTCACCTCCTAACCCTCTAACCTTTAACCTCTCACCTCCTAACCCTCTAACCTTTAACCTCTCACCTCCTAACCCTCTAACCTTTAACCTCTCACCCTCTAACCTCTCTAACCCTCTAACCCTCTCACCTCCTAACCCTCTAACCCTCTCACCCTCTAACCCTCTAACCTTTAACCTCCTAACCCTCTCACCCTCTCACCCTCACACCTCCTAACCCTCTCACCCCGTTAATATGGGGTTAACCCTAAGAGCAAGTTTAACCTTTAACCTTTAACCCTCTAACCCTCTCACCCTCTAACCCTCTAACCCTCCTAACCCTCTAACCCGCTCACCCCCTAACCCTCTAACCTTTAACCTCTAACCCTCTCACCCTCTCACCTCCTAACCCTAAGGACGAGTTTAACCTTTAACCTTTAACCTCTCACCCCTAACCCCCTAACCCCCTAACCCTCTCACCCTCTAACCCCCTAACCCTCTAACCCCCTCACCCACTCACCCTCTAACCCCCTCACCCACTCACCCTCTAACCCCCTAACCCTTTAACCTCTAACACCGTTAATATGGGGTTAACCATAAGAGCAAGTTTAACCTTTAACCTCTCACCCTCTCACCCCCTAACCCTCTAACCCTCTCACCTCCTAACCCTCTCACCCTCTAACCTTTAACCTCTAACCCTCTCACCCTCTAACCCTCTCACCCTTTAACCCTCTCACCCTCTAACCCTCTCACCCCCTAACCCCTAACCCCCTAACCCTCTAACCCCCTAACCCTCTCACCCCCTAACCCTCTAACCCCCTAACCCTCTCACCCCCTAACCCTCTAACCCTCTCACCCTCTAACCCTTTAACCCCTAACACCGTTAATATGGGGTTAACCCTGACCCCTAAGAGCAAGTTTAACCTTTAACCCCCTAACCCTCTCACCCTCTAACCCCCAAACCCCCAAACCCTCTAACCCTCTCACCCCCTAACCCTCTCACCTCCTAACCCTCTTGCCTCTAACCCTCTCACCGTTTTACCCCAACACCAAGGGTTAGGGTTAACACTAGGACATGTTTTTTTTTTGCCATTTTTATGCTTTATTGATAGTGTAGAGACAGAGGTGAAATGGGGCAGAGAGGGGAGTGACATGCAGAGAACGACCGCGGGCTGGAATCGAACCCGGGTCTGGCCCGGCCAACTGAGCTAAGGGGGGGGCGCCCTACCAACTGAGATAAGGACGCCCCCAAGAACATGTTTAACACCGTTCAGGAATTTTTTTTCTAATAAAGCTTTGAAAATGATTCCAATATGTTCTGGAGACACCCATTCATCCAACCCTAACCAGCCCGGGTCGTTCTCTGCATGTCATTCCCCTCTCTGTCTGTCTGTCTGTCTGTCTGTCTGTCTGTCTGTCCTCTTCACAGCAGACCCGGGTTAGAATCCAGCCCGGGTCGTTCTCTGCATGTCATCCCCGTCTCTGACACATTTCATCTCTGTCTCTACACACTGTCTGATGAAGAGAAGCAGGCTAAAATGATCTTCAAACTATTTGGACGTTGCAGGATGGGTTAGGGTATATTATATATATATATATAATAATATGGACGTTGCAGGATGCTGGACGACTTCACTCACGAAGTGGACAACACTCACTCCAGACTGGACAACGTCATGAAGAAACTGGCTAAAGTCTCTCACATGAACAGCGGTACGGTCTGCCTGTCTGCCTGTGTCTGTCTGTCTGTCTGTCTGCCTGTGTGTCTGTCTGTCTGTCTGTCTGCCTGTGTCTGTCTGTCTGTCTGTGTGTCTGTCTGTCTGTCTGTCTGTCTGTCTGTCTGTCTGTCTGTGTGTCTGTCTGCCTGTCTGTGTGTCTGCCTGTGTGTGTGTCTGCCTGTGTGTCTGTCTGTCTGTCTGTCTGTCTGTGTCTGTCTGTCTGTGTCTGTCTGTCTGTGTGTCTGTCTGCCTGTGTGTGTGTCTGTCTGCCTGTGTCTGTCTGCCTGTGTCTGTCTGTCTGTGTGTCGCTCTGTCTGTCTGTGCCCTATTTATATGATAACAATAATGTTATTAACTGTGTGTGTGTGTGTGTGTGTGTGTGTGTGTGTGTGTGTGTGGTGTGTGTGTGTTACAGACCGTCGTCAGTGGTGTGCGATCGCCGTGCTGCTCGGCATTCTCTTCGTGGTCATTCTTCTGTTCTTCATCCTCTGATCCGCACACGCACGCACGCACGCACAGACACACACACACACACGCACAGACACACACACACACACTGGAGGCTAGCTGGACGACTACATGAACCAATCAGGGGCAGCCGTTCGGGCTCCGCCCCTCTGTCGGACTGTTGATGTGATTTCTTGTTTCTTGTTTTGAATATATTTTATTTTGAAGGTTTTATTTAAATAACCGTCTGATATTAACTTTGTATTATTACACTCTAACCCTTATCCTAACCCTAACCCTCTAACCCTTATCCTAACCCTAACCCTCTAACCCTTATCCTAACCCTAACCCTAACCCTAACCCTAACCCTCTAACCCTTATCCTAACCCTAACCCTCTAACCCTTATCCTAACCCTAACCCTAACACTCTAACCCTAACCCTCTAACCCTAACCCTCCATGTGTTAACAATGCTTAACTCTAACAGGGTTAGGTTAGGGGTTAGCTAGCCACTAGGTATAGGGTTAATAGGCTAACCCTAACCCTCCATGTGTTAACAATGTTTAAACACTAAAACACAGCCGGGCGTTTACACTGTAGTCTGGCCAGATGTATGATGTAACCCACTTTACCCTGTGATACTAGGGTTAGGGTTTGGGTTAGGGTTATGACTGAAGCTGTAGTATGGCCAGATGTATGATGTTACCCACTTTACCTTTGGGTTGGGTTTGGGGGGGGGGGGGGGGGTTGGGGGGTGTTAAGTGTGTTGGCATGTTTACCCACTTTACCCCACTATGACTGAAGCTGTAGTATGGCCAGATGTATGATGTTACCCACTTTACCCCACTATGACTGAAGCTGTATTATGGCCAGGGGCCGATCCGAAAAGTCTTTTTTGCATAGGAAATTTCCTTTCCTATCGAGATGAACCGGAAGTACTCGGCGGATAGGTGATCCGAATTCTCAAAATGCTTAGGAAAGGCATAGGAAAGGAGCCTCGATTCATCCTTTAACCCTCCTTTAGCATAGGTTACTCCTGACCAACCTATGCTAAAGGAAAGGAGATAGTGGTATCCCATAATCCTTTTCGGCGGCAAGATTTAAAGCAACAGGCCACCGCCGGAGTTTACCGACTCTACACGAATACGAACAAGAGGTAAAACAGAAGAGAGGAGAGGAGAAGAGAGGAAGATTTAACTCGGCTAAAACAAAATACCCCCCCCCCCCCCCCCACACACACACACACAGGCTAAAGATAATAAAGAACTCATAAAAGACCAAATCATAATTTAGTTATTTTCGTAGCACATAATTTACACCATAACAAAATAAAATACCAACTTCACATTTAATGAAGTTACTGGGGGCAGTTCATTTCAACATCAACACAAGTGTAGCCTCTTTTTATTCCACATGTGAATTGGGATATATGGGAGTGATTCTCACTCTGTTGGTGACAACCTGATTAAAATCAATATGAAAAGAACGCTTGGATCAAACGAGCGCTTGTTGTAGGCCAGTCAATTTTCGGAGAATAGTGTAGTCTCCAGTCTCACGCTAGTGACTCACGTCAGCAATACTCGCCGTCGCGCAATGACGTCGGTTAGGAAAAGTGGAGTCGAATTCATTTGAAACAGCGCTGTCCTTTCCTATGTTCGATAGGAAGCACCTTTCATCTCTCCTTAACCCCGATGACGTTTAGGGGTTAAGGTATAGGAAAGGAGGCTTATAGGTTAGGAGATTGGACTTTTCGGATAGGCCCCAGATGTATGATGTAACCCACTTTACCCTGTGATACTGACTGAGCCTGTAGTATGGCCAGACAGGGTTTGGGTTATATGAGTAATACTCCACTTTACCCCACTATGACTGAGCCTGTAGTATGGCCAGACAGGGTTTGGGTTATACTGACTGAGCCTGTAGTATGGCCAGACAGGGTTTGGGTTATATGAGTAATACTCCACTGTATCCTATGAAACTATGACTGAATTTTAATCACAATCACGATTCTCCCACAAATCATTAACATGATGGAGGGATGGAGATGATGGAGGGATGGAAATGCTGGAGGGATGGAGGGATGGAAATGCTGGAGGGATGGAGATGATGGAGGGATGGAGGGATGGAGATGATGGAGGGATGGAGGGATGGAGATGATGGAGGGATGGAGATGATGGAGGGATGGAGATGATGGAGGGATGGAGATGATGGAGGGATGGAGATGCTGGAGGGATGGAGATGATGGAGGGATGGAGATGATGGAGGGATGGAGATGATGGAGGGATGGAGATGCTCTGACTTCAGGTTAAGAAGGAGCACAGACTTGCTCATTAGCAGGACAACACAGTAGAATACATTTAGATGGAAACCTGGCTACTGACTGACAGACAGACACACAGACAGACACACAGGCAGACAGACAGACACACACACACACACACACACAGGCAGACAGACAGACACACACACACAGGCAGACAGACAGACACACAGGCAGACAGACAGACACACACACACAGACAGACACACCCCAGACAGACAGACAGACACAGACAGACAGACAGACACACAGGCAGACAGACAGACAGACAGACACACACACACACACAGACACACACAGACAGACAGACACACACACACAGACAGACAGACAGACACACACAGACAGACACACACAGACAGACACACCCACAGACAGACACAGACAGACACACACACACACACACAACAGACACAGACAGACAGACAGACAACACACACAGACAGACAGACACACACCACAGACAGACAGACAGACACAGACAGACAGACAGACACAGACAGACACACACAGACAGACAGACACACAGACAGACAGACAGACAGACACAGACAGACAGACAGACAGACAGACAGACAGACAGACAGACACACCCACAGACAGACAGACAGACACAGACAGACAGACACACACAGACAGACACAGACAGACAGACAGACAGACACACACAGACAGACACACCCACACACAGACAGACAGACAGACAGACACAGACAGACAGACACAGACAGACAGACAGACAGACAGACAGACAGACAGACAGACTGAAAGTCAATCGTTTGTTTATTCATATATTTCAGTTTTTCCAGATTTCATTTGAAACGTTCTGTTGATGAAATAGAATTTAAATCCTAATGATTCTAATAATACAGGGTTAGGGGTAATAGGCTAACCTTAGCTAACCCTGTATTAAGGGTTAGGGGTAATAGGCTAACCTTAGCTAACCCTGTATTAAGGGTTAGGGGTAATAGGCTAACCTTAGCTAACCCCTAACCCTGTATTAACTATTAAGGGTTAGGGGCTAGCTAGCCACTAGGTATAATAGGCTGACCTTAGCTAACCCCTAACCCTGTATTAACTATTAAGGGTTAGGGGCTAGCTAGCCACTAGGTATAGGGTTAATATGCTAACCCTTAACCCCTAACCCTGTATTTAGGGGGTTAGGGGACAGCTAGCCACTAGGTTAGGGGTAATAGGCTAACCCTTAACCCCTAACCCTGTATTAACTAATAACCACTGTAGCTCAGCCTGACTGAACAGCTGTATCGAAACATCTCAGTTTTTATTTTAATAAAGACGAACTTTGACCTTTGATATGTTTCTGTCTGTTTAGTCCTTACACACACACACACACAGGGTTAACCCTACACACACACACACAGGGTTAACCCTACACACACACACACACACACACACAGGGTTAACCCTACACACACACACACACACACACACACAGGGTTAACCCTACACACACACACACACACACACACACACACAGGGTTAACCCTACACACACACACACACACAGGGTTAACCCTACACACACACACACACACACCAC
>CM049403.1:36552500-36560000 GCA_026929865.2 Hyperoplus lanceolatus | reverse complement strand
TGAAGACTTGGTTTCCCTCGTTGTCTGTCTGGAAGTTCTTGTCTCGACTGAGAGTCTGAGAGACAGACAGACAGGTTAGACAGACAGACAGACAGACAGACAGACAGACAGACAGACAGACAGACAGGTTAGACAGACAGACAGACAGACAGACAGACAGGTTAGACAGGTTAGACAGACAGACACAGGCAGACAGACAGACAGACAGACAGGTTAGACAGGTTAGTTAGACAGACAGACAGACACAGGGTTTTTCCTGCATAGAGAAATTTTCGCCAAAGCGGATTTATCCAGCGCCAAAATGATAAAGATTGAGAATAAACATAGCTATTTAAAACCTCTCCAGATTCAGCCCAAGTCATCCTTCTTGAGGGGCTGAGGGGCAATGACTTGAATTTCATTTTCTAACCCTAACCCTTCTATTGCGGCTTCCCTCGATCATGAAAACTAAATAATCGTAATTAAACTATCATTGTTCCGCACGCCGGGGCATGCAGGCTGTTAAATGCAGCGAACCCTTTCAGCCGAGCCGTGCACTCGCTCGCTCGGCCCCTCCCTCGCCTGATAGGTTAGCTTTTGGCTGGTCCAGAGTAGGAGGGAGACGTCGCGGAGGCTATTGCCAGGTGCGAGCTTTTAGAAGACGGCAGAATGTCCGCCTTAGAGACGAAATGTTAAACTGATTGTGTTGTCTGAAAACACAACAGGCTTATATAATGTGCCGTTTCAGTATTAACATTTTGACTTCATACTACAGGTTATCAGTCAGTGAGCTCCATGGTAACACAGTGATTGACAGGCTGACTGAAATGCTCTTTATCTGGACAGAAACTCTCCCAACCCCACACCCTCTTAAAATACATAAACCGTTTGCCTTTACTGTTGGACATGGTCGCGTACTGACCCCCCAAAGGCCCATTCTGAGCCAGGAAAAACCCTGAGACAGGTTAGACAGACAGACAGAAAGACAGACAGACACAGAGAGAGGGACAGACAGGCAGGCAGACAGACCCACAGACAGACAGACAGACCTGGCTGTTGAGTGAGACCTGGAAGATGTTCCCGTCGCTCCCTCCACAGAAGAGGAAGAACTCCGCGGGGTCGAAAGTCACGGACATGATCTCCACGTCAAAGAGAACGGAGAGAAGGAGGGAGCCGGAGGATAACTCCCAGACCTGAGAGAGAGAGAGACAGGCGATTACTATACTGTCTGTCTGTCCTAAACCCTAACCCCTCCGTCTGTCTGTCTGTCTGTCCGTCTGCCCTAACCCTACTAAGACATGATCTCCACATCAAAGAGAACGGAGAGAAGGAGGGAACCGGAGGATAACTCCCAGACCTAGAGAGAGAGACACATTACTATACTGTCTGTCTGCCCTAGCCCCTAGCCTCTAACCCCTAACCCTACCAACCCCTAACCCTACTAACCCCTCCTCGAACCCCTAACCCTACTAAGCCCTGATCTCCAACCCCAAAGCCTACGAAGCCCAGGAGCGAACCCCTAACCCTACTAACCCCTAGCCTCTAACCCCTAACCCTACCAACCCCTAACCCTACTAACCCCTAGCCTCGAACCCCTAACCCTACTAACCCCTAGCCTCTAACCCCGAACCCTACTAACCCCTAGCCTCTAACCCCTAACCCTACTAACCCCTAGCCTCTAACCCTACTAAGACATGATCTCCACATCAAAGAGAACGGAGAGAAGGAGGGAACCAGAGGATAACTCCCATACCTAGAGAGAGAGACAGAGAGAGAGAGACAGGCACATTAATATACTATATACAGTCCCCTCCATAAGTATTGGAACAGTGAGGCCAATTCCTTTATTTTTCCTGTAGACTGGAAACATTTGGGTTTGACACCAAAAGATGAATATGAGACAATAGCTCAACATTTCAGCTTTCATTTCCAGGTATAACAGGGGCAAAAGGTGGAAGGTTTTAGACTGGCTAAGTCAATATATACCTTCACAGTCTGGTCCAGTGAACTAGTGGCGATCCTAGCCTGAGCTCCCATCATGCCGCAGTGCAGGTCTGTGATTGGCAGAGAGTGACGAGACAGGATGTGACGCGGCTCGGGGGCGTGGCTTAAGTCCAGCTGCACCACACTGCAACACACAGACACACACACAGAGACGCGCGCACACACAGACAGACACACACACACACACACAGAGACGCGCGCGCGCACACAGACACGCACACACACACACACACACACACACACATGGTTAATTAAAGTTAATTCAGGATGTTGGAGCCATTATGCTGCTCTTCTGTTTGTTTTATTTGGTGACATGTAGTTCTGTGTTTGACCACTGGGTGGAGCTAATTCACCGGCACGGCCAGGTGAAAGCAAACCGTTATGTACCGTGATCGTGTCAATGTGTAAACTTGTCAGCGTCTGTGAGACATTGGTTGCGTTCTGAATCGCATACTTTCTACTATATAGTTTGGTAGAAAAAAGATTTAGGATGTCCCGATTCTTGTGGCCAGATTTAGGATGGTTAGAAGTACCCGGATGTCCTACTTCATGCGGCCAAGATTGTTAGTGTTGAAAACTGCATCCTATTTGGGCGATTCTGACCCACAATCCAGTGCGCACGTGAAGTGACGTCACATCGACGAAGCCTCCATATGAAAACAAACAGGGATGAGACGGATATAAAAGCAAGAGGCAAGATCAAGGAGCCATGTTATGATGAAATAAGAGAGTAAAGTATGTCCCAATAGTATGCCTACTGCATCCTAACTAGATTATTTTTATCGTCGGATGTAGTATGTAGAATAGAGAGAAGAAAGAGGAGGAGATTCAGAACGCAACCTCTGTTTGCTCTGTACTTAACAGCCTGATATTGAATGATCTTACCACTAACTATACTAACCCTAACCACTAACTATACTAACCCTAACCACTAACTATACTAACCCTAACCACTAACTATACTAACCCTAACTATACTAACCCTAACCACTAACTATACTAACCCTAACCACTAACTATACTAACCTAACCCTAACCACTAACTATACTATACCCCTAACCACTAACTATACTAACCCTAACACCAACTAACTATACTAACCCTAACCACTAACTATACTAACCCTTACCACTAACTATACTAACCCTAACCACTAACTATACTAACCCTAACCCACTAACTATACTAACCCTAACCACTAACTATACTAACCCTAACCACTAACTATACTAACCCTAACCACTAACTATACTAACCCTTACCACTAACTATACTAACCCTAACCACTAACTATACTAACCCTTACCACTAACTATACTAACCCTTAACCACTAACTATACTAACCCTAACCACTAACTATACTAACCCTTACCACTAACTATACTAACCCTAACCCTAACCACTAACTATACTAACCCTAACCACTAACTATACTAACCCTAACCCTTACCACTAACTATACTAACCCTAACCACTAACTATACTAACCCTAACCCTTACCACTAACTATACTAACCCTAACCACTAACTATACTAACCCTAACCACTAACTATACTAACCCTAACCACTAACTATACTAACCCTAACCCTAACCACTAACTATACTAACCCTAACCCTAACCACTAACTATACTAACCCTTACCACTAACTATACTAACCCTAACCACTAACTATACTAACCCTAACCACTAACTATACTAACCCTAACCCTACCAACCAACCCTAACCCCCTATACTAACCCTAACCCTAACTAACTAACCCTATACTAACCCTAACTACCACTAACTATACTAACCCTAACCACTAACTATACTAACCCTACCACTAACTATACTAACCCACACTAACAACTACCCTACCACTAACTATACTAACCCTAACCACTAACTATACTAACCCTTAACCACTAACTATACTAACCCTTACCACTAACTATACTAACCCTAACCACTAACTATACTAACCCTAACCACTAACTATACTAACCCTAACCCTTACCACTAACTATACTAACCCTAACCCACTAACTATACTAACCCTTACCACTAACTATACTAACCCTAACCCTAACCACTAACTATACTAACCCTAACCACTAACTATACTAACCCTACCTAACCTATACTAACCCTAACCACTAACTATACTAACCCTAACCACTAACTATACTAACCCTAACCACTAACTATACTAACCCTAACCACTAACTATACTAACCCTAACCCTTACCACTAACTATACTAACCCTAACCCACTAACTATACTAACCCTTACCACTAACTATACTAACCCTTACCACTAACTATACTAACCCTAACCACTAACTATACTAACCCTAACCCTTACCACAGAAACACATTGGAACATGATCTACTGGTGAGCGAGCACAGACAGCAGTAGCACAGACAGCAGTACAGACAGCAGTACAGACAGCAGCACAGACAGCAGTACATGGGGCTCAGCACTCAGAGATATCGGACGTTGGTTATTCTCCCACACCGCACTGAACAGGCCTAATGTAGAGTCAGATAATAGTCTGTACACAGGAGTTAAATATATTCCTTCATATATCTGTATCAGACAGACAGACAGACAGACAGACAGAGAAAGACAGACAGACAGACAGACAGACACACAGAGAGACAGACAGACACACAAAGAGACAGTCAGGCAGACACAGAGAAAGAAAGACAGACAGACAGACACACAGAGAAAGACAGACAGACAGACAGACAGACAGACAGACAGACAGACAGAGAAAGACAGACAGACAGACAGACAGACACACAACAGAGAGACAGACAGACACACAAAGAGACAGTCAGGCAGACACAGAGAAAGAAAGACAGACAGACAGACACACAGAGAGACAGACAGACAGACAGACACACAGAGAGACAGACAGACACACACACAAAGAGACAGTCAGGCAGACACAGAGAAAGAAAGACAGACAGACAGACACACAGAGAGACAGACAGACAGACAGAAAGACAGACAGACCTGCTCAGACTCCAGACCAGCGCCAGGTTGTCTTTCCCTCCAGACACAAAATGGCTGCCGTCGTCGGTGAAGGAGAGACAGGTGACGTCCTGGTAGTGACGGCTGAGCGACGCCAGCATCCGCCCCGTGTTCACCTGATCAGACAGACAGGTTAACAACCAGACAGACAGGTTAATAACCAGACAGACAGGTTAACAACCAGACAGACAGGTTAACAACCAGACAGACAGACAGCATAAACCACAGACAGGTAGCAGATCATGAGGAGATATTCACTGAACAAGCGTTCTCCAGAATCACTGACTCTTTAACATGTAAACCAGACGGCCAGACAGACAGACAGACAGACAGACATGTTTAACATGTAAACCAGACGGCCAGACAGACAGACAGACAGACAGACATGTTTAACATGTAAACCAGACAGACAGACAGACAGACAGAATCACTGACTCTTTAAGATGTAAACCAGACGGCCAGACAGACAGACAGACAGACAGACATGTTTAACATGTAAACCAGACAGACAGACAGACAGACAGACATGTTTAACATGTAAACCAGACAGACAGACAGACAGACAGACAGACAGACAGACCTCCCACAGGTAGATGACCTCGCCAACAGCAGCACAGAGGAACATTCCATCAGGAGAGGAGGTGAGACAGGTCACCACACCGGGAAGAGCTATCTTCTGCTGCAGCTGGTCCTGAGAGAGAGACAGGCAGGGAGGGAGACAGGCAGAAAGGGAGGGAGAGAGACAGGCAGGGAGGGAGGGAAAGACAGGCAGGCAGGCAGGGAGAGAGGGAGGGGGAGAGGGAGGGAGAGAGACAGGCAGGGAGGGAGAGAGGGAGAGAGACAGGCAGGGAGAGAGAGAGAGAGAGAGAGAAAGTTATTTATTGATTTAGCGAATGCAAAGTCCTTTAGCAGTAGCTTCTTGCTCTGCTGTATGGAGAGAGAGACTGGTCCTCCTTTAGAGAGCTCTGCTGTATGGAGAGAGAGAGACTGGTCCTCCTTTAGAGAGCTCTGCTGTATGGAGAGAGAGACAGGTCCTCCTTCAGAGAGCTCTGCTGTATGGAGAGAAAGAGACTGGTCCTCCTTTAGAGAGCTCTGCTGTATGGAGAGTGAGACTGGTCCTCCTTTAGAGAGCTCTGCTGTATGGAGAGAGAGACTGGTCCTCCTTCAGAGAGCTCTGCTGTATGGAGAGAGAGACTGGTCCTCCTTTAGAGAGCTCTGCTGTATGGAGAGAGTGAGACTGGTCCTCCTTTAGAGAGCTCTGCTGTATGGAGAGAGAGACTGGTCCTCCTTTAGAGAGCTCTGCTGTATGGAGAGAGAGACTGGTCCTCCTTCAGAGAGCTCTGCTGTATGGAGAGAGAGACTGGTCCTCCTTTAGAGAGCTCTGCTGTATGGAGAGAGAGACTGGTCCTCCTTCAGAGAGCTCTGCTGTATGGAGAGAGAGTGAGACTGGTCCTCCTTTCGAGAGCTCTGCTGTATGGAGAGAGAGAGACTGGTCCTCCTTTAGAGAGCTCTGCTGTATGGAGAGAGAGAGACAGGTCCTCCTTTAGAGAGCTCTGCTGTATGGAGAGAGGAGACTGGTCCTCCTTTAGAGAGCTCTGCTGTATGGAGAGAGAGAGACTGGTCCTCCTTTAGAGAGCTCTGCTGTATGGAGAGAGAGAGACTGGTCCTCCTTTAGAGAGCTCTGCTGTATGGAGAGAGAGAGACTGGTCCTCCTTTAGAGAGCTCTGCTGTATGGAGAGAGAGAGACTGGCTCCTCCTTTAGAGAGCTCTGCTGTATGGAGAGAGAGAGACTGGTCCTCCTTTAGAGAGCTCTGCTGTATGGAGAGAGAGAGACAGGTCCTCCTTTAGAGAGCTCTGCTGTATGGAGAGAGTGAGACTGGTCCTCCTTTAGAGAGCTCTGCTGTATGGAGAGAGAGACTGGTCCTCCTTTAGAGAGCTCTGCTGTATGGAGAGAGAGACTGGTCCTCCTTCAGAGAGCTCTGCTGTATGGAGAGAGAGACAGGTCCTCCTTTAGAGAGCTCTGCTGTATGGAGAGAGAGACTGGTCCTCCTTTAGAGAGCTCTGCTGTATGGAGAGAGAGACTGGTCCTCCTTTAGAGAGCTCTGCTGTATGGAGAGAGAGACAGGTCCTCCTTTAGAGAGCTCTGCTGTATGGAGAGAGAGAGACTGGTCCTCCTTTAGAGAGCTCTGCTGTATGGAGAGAGAGAGACTGGTCCTCCTTTAGAGAGCTCTGCTGTATGGAGAGTGAGACTGGTCCTCCTTTAGAGAGCTCTGCTGTATGGAGAGTGAGACTGGTCCTCCTTTAGAGAGCTCTGCTGTATGGAGAGAGAGACTGGTCCTCCTTTAGAGAGCTCTGCTGTATGGAGAGAGAGACTGGTCCTCCTTTAGAGAGCTCTGCTGTATGGAGAGAGAGACTGGTCCTCCTTTAGAGAGCTCTGCTGTATGGAGAGAGAGAGACAGGTCCTCCTTTAGAGAGCTCTGCTGTATGGAGA
>CM049403.1:36545000-36547500 GCA_026929865.2 Hyperoplus lanceolatus | reverse complement strand
TGGTGGAGACAGACAGACAGACAGACAGACAGACACACAGACAGACGGACGCACAGACAGACAGACGGACGGACGGACGGACGGACGGACGGACAGACAGACACACAGATAGATAGATAGATAGATAGACAGACAGACAGACAGATAGATAGATAGATAGATATTTAATCCAAGAAGCTTTTGATACGACTAGATCCTAGACTAAACACACACACACACACACACACACACAGTGCTGATGTAAACAGTCTCCGTCTCGTCAAGTTAATTAGTCCTGACGAGCTGATCAGTTTAATCCTCCACCGACCAATCAGAGCAGCTCATTCTCTCCCCTCCCCCACCCTGTGTGTGTGTGTGTGTGTGTGTGTGTGTGTGTGTGTGTGTGTGTGTGTGTGTGTGTGTGTGTGTGTGTGTGTGTGTGCATGTGTGTGTGTGTGTGTGTGTGTGTGTGTGTGTGTGTGTGTGTGAACAGTCTCTCTGTTGCAGACGGTTCTGAGACAGTTTGAAGTGGCAGCATGAAGAGTCGCTGTGTCCCACTGAGAGCGGACCACAACCTGCTGACCCCCGACACACACACTCTGTAAGTAACACACACACACACACACTCTGTAAGTAACACACACACTCTGTAAGTAACACACACACACACACACACACACACACACACTCTGTAAGTAACACACACACACACACATTTTTAGTACTTTATTTGCGCCCACAATTAATAATAATATACATAAGGACACAAATGTCATAGATGCAAAGTTTTCTCCGACACAACTCTGAAACGTGGCCAATGCCAGTCAAACAGCTGATATTATGGGTACACACAACACCTTCTCCTCCAAATATGGCGACTGCCAATGATGGAGGACACTGAGCAGTATTTGGCAAGCTGTTTTGCGCTTGTTTTTGTAAGGCCGACAATCCTAAGACCACTAGTGACAAGCCTATGCACATGGCCTAGACTGCCAAAAATGAACACAAGTAAATGACAGTTGTAGCCCATGGAGTTAATTGTCTGTACTAGAGGGTAATATTTCACCAGCTTAGTTAAATAAGCCTCCTCTAAACTTGAGTCAAAGGTGCAGGCTACCTCCAGGATGTGCACTTTTCTACGGTGCTCATCTATTATCAAAATGTCAGGCCTGGTGGCACTTAGATCAGTAAACACAGACATTTCAGCTTCACACAAAGAGAACATATGAGGTCTAACAAAGCAATTGACATGGGTGGAGGATGTTGGTGAAAGTATAGGTGGTAAGCTTTGTACAATCAAGTTCACAATCCTGTCATGCCTGGCTATATAAAGGCTTTTATAAAAGTAGCAGCCATTTAATATATGTGACATTGTCTCAGTGAACTGTTCTTGTCCATGATGAATACATAATGATGTGTGGGTGTGTGGGTACCAGATTGACAGGTTCAGCTGGGACGGTAAAACCTGCAATCTGGCTTTGATGGCAAACGTTTGTATGTCCTCATCAATGGATGCATTATTGAAGATGATGTGGGACACAGAATGGTCAGCAGAAGGCAAGCAGGCTAGTTTGCCTTGTAGTCTTAGTCCCGTCCAGTGTTTTTGGCGTTGTCTGTGTTTTATTGCCAGCAGGGCTGCGCGACAGTTAGTGGGTGGGAGTGTGAACTCGACTCCGTCTTCCACCAAGGTGGCAGTGACGGCGATGTCCCCACTAGTAACCAATGATTCGGATGGGGCTACATTCTTTCCATTATGTGTCCAACGCAGAACGATACCAGTCCAACTACAGAGGTCGTTAAGATCCGGCCAGTCAGACCTGACACCGAACCCGATGGCGCGAGTGTCCAGTTTGCCGTTCGGTTTCCTTCTGAATCCCAGAAAGTTCGGCTCAGATTCGGAGGCGAGAGGGACTTTGCGCTTCTTAAGGTCTAATAATAGCGATGCACGGGCCATTTTCCTGACAGAGGGATCATCGTTGTTCAGCATATTTAATAAATGTGCCAACCTGGTGGCGATGTAGACCCACTCAAAATCGGGTACTCCCAAGCCCCCTCGTGCCTACTGTGGTGGATGACGTCCCGAGTTGTGTGGGTGTTTAGGCCACTCCAGCCTCTAACTATCTGAACCGTTTTATTGTTTAAGTCTTGCAGTGTTTTACGTGTTAAGTGAACATTGGCAAAGAAGTGGTGAACCTTTGATAAGGCAATTTGCCCAATGGCATCCAGTTTCATTGTAAGCGGCAAAGGAGATGTGTCAATTTTATGTAACCTTGAAGTATAATCGGATATTATTTCTTGCACTTGTTGGTCCCAGTCGCCAGCTACATTAAATTTGTGTCCCAAGTATGCATATGTTTCATTTCGGGAATAGACTCGAATGGTTTTATTGTTGATTTTGAATTGGGGGTCGCGGTCTAGCTTCGACCGATACCACCTATTCCCGCCGCTCCTCCTTTCAAAGAACGTCGCGCACTTGGACTCCTTGACCTCCAGGCCCGACCACCGAAGGAAGGCATCAGTC
>CM049403.1:36530000-36540000 GCA_026929865.2 Hyperoplus lanceolatus | reverse complement strand
AGTCGGCTCGGTGTGTTCTTGGCACTTTTTCGGCCGCGACGGGAAGACTGGAGCTCCCTGAATCGGCAGACTCCATTTTCGGGTAGTCGGACTGGTGTGTCCTGGCCTTTAAACAATGGACCGGAGGGGGGGCAGAGTGTGTGTGTGTGTGAGTCTGTGTGTGAGTGTGTGTGTGTGTGAGTGTGTGTGTGTGTGTGTGTGTGGCTGTGTGTGTGTGTGGCTGTGTGTGTGACCAAATAGACAACCCCTCGTGGATGCAGCTTTGCTACATGTGTTTTCACTGTTTGTGTGAGTCTGACGTTGTTTTCATGTTGTTTGAGCCACAGGCCTGTTTCAGGGTCAGGGTTTCAGGCCTGTTTCAGGGTCAGGGCTTCAGGCCTGTTTCAGGGTTAGGGCTTCAGGCCTGTTTCAGGGTTAGGGTTTCAGGCCTGTTTCAGGGTTTCAGCTGGTTTTGAGGAAATGCAGAGTTTGTTCGCTCTGAGTTAGTGGAAACTCTGGGTTTCCGTTTCAAGAAGCAGGTTCAGCGCAACCGAGAGTCAGTTACTGCGGCACTACTACTTAATTCTTAAGATAGACTAGGCCTATTGCTTCTCATACGGAAGCAATGATGCTCTTTTGTGTGCCCTGTTTTTTTCTGAATGGCCGGGGTGATTAGATCAGAGTTATGAGATAATATCCCCGTTAATTCTTCTCCATAAACTCATTCGTTAATATTTCTAACTCTAGTGGGAGGAGCGGAGAGCTTTTCTTTTTTTCTTTTTTGAGAAGTGGAGAAGTGGGAGGATCAATCATTTGTTTCTCCTGTTTCCATGGTGAATCATGTTATCAGCGATCCATTGACGATGGCTTTTATGCACACGCTCCACCCAGAGTGAACACGCTCAGAGCTGATTAACCCAACGCTGATCCACTGTTCTGAAACCCAAAACCCAGAGTTACTCATCAACCCTGCACTCTGAGTTGACCAGAGAGTCTGTCTGTCTGTCTGCCCCTGCCTGTCTGCCTGCCTGCCTGTCTGTCTGTCTGTCTGTCTGTCTGTCTGTCTGTCTGTCTGTCTGTCTGCCTGTCTAACATACTCTCTGTGTTCCAGGTTTCAGAGAGACTCCTCCCGTCTCTCTCTGCGTCGGCTCTTCTCCTCCGTCAGACGCAGAGCAGGAAGTCTGGACGCATTATGATGAGGTCATCACCCCAGGACCAGTCAGAGAGAGAGACAGACGGACAGACAGACAGACAGAGAGAGACACATAGACAGACAGACAGAAAGACAGACAGTGACAGATAGACAGACAGACAGACAGACAGTGACAGATATCTGTCAGATGTGTCTATAGACACAGACAGAGAGACAGACGCTCAAAGACAGACACAAACACAGTAACACACACAGACAGGGACCCCCACACACACACCATGAGGTCGCCACACACAGACACATTAAGCCCCTCCCACATCATGACGTCACACATAGACCACGCCCCCAAGTGACCTGACTCCGCCCTGAACCGGAAGTCATTCTCATGGTGAGACAATCAGTCATTATTATTATATTGTTTTGACTTTATTATTTATTAAACAGTTATAGAGAAAGATGAACTGGGGAGAGAGGAATGACCTGTCTGTCCTAATGCCCTGTAACACCCTGTCTCTCCACCAGGCTAATGCTGTCTGTCTGACTGTCTGTCTCTCCACCAGGCTAATGCTGTCTGTCTGACTGTCTGTCTCTCCACCAGGCTAATGCTGTCTGTCTGACTGTCTGTCTCTCCACCAGGCTAATGCTGAGACAGCATTTTATTTCCAATTCTTCCCGACGCAGAGCAAGAAGGAAAATGAAACCTTCAAGACACACACTCCCTCTTTCTTTGAGTGAATTTTCTGGAAGGAGGGAGAGAGGGAGGGAGGGAGCCTCCCTCCCTCCTTCTCTCCCTCCTTCTCTCCCTCCTTCCTTCCTTCCCTCCCTCCCTCCTTCCCTCCCTCCATGCCTCTCCCTCCCTCCATCCCTCCTTCCTTCTCTCCCTCCCTCCCTAACCCTAACCCTGACACAGTGCCTTGCTCAGGGACACAATGGTAGAGATGGTGTGGGGATTCCAACCAGCGACCCCATGGTTACTGGGAGGCCCCCTTACCTACCTGTTAGGACATCCTACGATTGCTTACCACCTTAACTTAACTGTGTGAATGTGTGTGTGAATGCGATACCACCTTAACTTAACTGTGTGAATGTGTGTGTGAATGCGACGGCCATTTTGAGTTTTCCAATAGCAAAGAGATATATATGTGCACTAACTGTATTACCCCCCCCTCACTCCCCCTCCCTGACTCCCCCCCCCCCTCACTCCCCCTCCCTCACCCCCCATTTTTATTTTATTTTATTTTATTTTCCAATAAAGCTAAATTATTTCACCATTTAATTCTTGTTTTGTCGTCCGTCTGGTCAGTAACAGAAATAAACTGTGTGTGTGTGTGTGTGTGTGTGTGTGTGTGTGTGTGTGCGTGTGTGTGTGTGTGTGCATGTGTGTGTGCATGTGTGTGTGCGTGTGTGTGTGTGCGTGTGTGTGTGTGTGTGTGTGTGCACCAACACCCTTCTTGAGGCCTTGGCACACCGGGCGTGGCGCGAATAAACGGCACGTAAAAGCGAATGTTTTAAAATGTGAATTGTGTCTAAGTCAGTTTGATGAAAATAAAAAACGCAAATTCGCGGAGTGAAACTTCGGCGCTGGTGTGAAGCTTGTATTGACTCTGAATACGTTCAGTAATTAACGGATTAATCGCACAAATAAAACGGTGTGCAAGGGCCTTTAAGAGGTCGACTCTATCACACAGACACAGGCAGACTTCATTATATTAAAGGTGCAGTCAGTGATTCTGGAGAACGCTTGTTGTGAAAATCACTTTCTGTCAAAATCAGTGAATATCTCCTCATGATCCACTACCTGTCTGTACTGAGTGAATGTCTCCTCATGATCCACTACCTGTCTGTACTGTGTGAATATCTCCTCATGATCCACTACCTGTCTGTACTGAGTGAATATCTCCTCATGATCCACTACCTGTCTGTACTGAGTGAATATCTCCTCATGATCCACTACCTGTCTGTACTGAGTGAATATCTCCTCATGATCCACTACCTGTCTGTACTGAGTGAATATCTCCTCATGATCCACTACCTGTCTGTACTGAGTGAACATCTCCTCATGATCCACTACCTGTCTGTACTGAGTGAATATCTCCTCATGATCCACTACCTGTCTGTACTGTGTGTCTGTCTCCTCATGATCCACTACCTGTCTGTCTCCTCATGATCCACTACCTTCTTCTCCTCATGATCCACTACCTGTCTGTACTGTGGGAATATCTCCTCATGATCCACTACCTGTCTGTCTCCTCATGATCCACTACCTGTCTGTACTGAGTGAATATCTCCTCATGATCCACTACCTGTCTGTACTGAGTGAATATCTCCTCATGATCCACTACCTGTCTGTACTGAGTGAATATCTCCTCATGATCCACTACCTGTCTGTACTGAGTGAACATCTCCTCATGATCCACTACCTGTCTGTACTGAGTGAATATCTCCTCATGATCCACTACCTGTCTGTACTGTGTGTCTGTCTCCTCATGATCCACTACCTGTCTGTACTGAGTGAATATCTCCTCATGATCCACTACCTTCTGTACTGAGTGAATATCTCCTCATGATCCACTACCTGTCTGTACTGAGTGAACATCTCCTCATGATCCACTACCTGTCTGTACTGAGTGAATATCTCCTCATGATCCACTACCTGTCTGTACTGTGTGTCTGTCTCCTCATGATCCACTACCTGTCTGTCTCCTCATGATCCACTACCTGTCTGTCTCCTCATGATCCACTACCTGTCTGTACTGAGTGAATATCTCCTCATGATCCACTACCTGTCTGTCTCCTCATGATCCACTACCTGTCTGTACTGAGTGAATATCTCCTCATGATCCACTACCTGTCTGTACTGAGTGAATATCTCCTCATGATCCACTACCTGTCTGTACTGAGTGAATATCTCCTCATGATCCACTACCTGTCTGTACTGAGTGAACATCTCCTCATGATCCACTACCTGTCTGTACTGAGTGAATATCTCCTCATGATCCACTACCTGTCTGTACTGTGTGTCTGTCTCCTCATGATCCACTACCTGTCTGTACTGAGTGAATATCTCCTCATGATCCACTACCTGTCTGTACTGAGTGAATATCTCCTCATGATCCACTACCTGTCTGTACTGAGTGAACATCTCCTCATGATCCACTACCTGTCTGTACTGAGTGAATATCTCCTCATGATCCACTACCTGTCTGTACTGAGTGTCTGTCTCCTCATGATCCACTACCTGTCTGTACTGAGTGAATATCTCCTCATGATCCACTACCTGTCTGTACTGTGTGAATATCTCCTCATGATCCACTACCTGTCTGTACTGAGTGTCTGTCTCCTCATGATCCACTACCTGTCTGTACTGAGTGAATATCTCCTCATGATCCACTACCTGTCTGTACTGTGTGAATATCTCCTCATGATCCACTACCTGTCTGTACTGAGTGTCTGTCTCCTCATGATCCACTACCTGTCTGTACTGAGTGAATATCTCCTCATGATCCACTACCTGTCTGTACTGAGTGAATATCTCCTCATGATCCACTACCTGTCTGTACTGTGTGTATATCTCCTCATGATCCACTACCTGTCTGTACTGAGTGAATATCTCCTCATGATCCACTACCTGTCTGTACTGAGTGAATATCTCCTCATGATCCACTACCTGTCTGTACTGAGTGAATATCTCCTCATGATCCACTACCTGTCTGTACTGTGTGTATATCTCCTCATGATCCACTACCTGTCTGTACTGAGTGAATATCTCCTCATGATCCACTACCTGTCTGTACTGAGTGAATATCTCCTCATGATCCACTACCTGTCTGTCCTGTGTGTGCGCTGAAAAATAAATCCAGTGTTAATACACAGCCTATGCTCTGTAAACTGGCATGTTGCTAGATACAGTTTGTTTGCAGAATAAGGTTTATGTCAAGAAAGTTCAGAGCCAAAGTTTGGGATCCAAAGGTTTCAGTTTGTCTTGCAGTGTTGCTGTGGAATACTGACAGTAAGGGGTGTGTGTGTGTGTCTGTGTGTGTGTCTCTGTGTGTTTGTCTCTGTGTGTCTGTGTGTGTGTCTGTGTGTGTGTCTCTGTGTGTGTGTGTGTGTCTGTGTGTGTGTCTCTGTGTGTTTGTCTGTGTGTGTGTGTGTGTGTGTGTGTCTGTGTGTGTGTCTCTGTGTGTTTGTCTGTGTGTGTGTGTGTGTGTGTCTGTGTGTGTGTTTGTCTCTGTGTGTGTGTCTGTGTGTGTGAACTAAGCGGTTGCTTAGGGCCCCCGACCGCCAGGGCCCCCCCCCCCAAAAAATAAAATAAAATATTTGTTTTTAGTTTGTGTGTTTGATATCAACTTCATGCAAATGTAAGTTATCATCCATAAAAAAGCCTAATAATGGAATCAGTTCATCTGGGAGGTAATCCGAGGTTAACTGATCACATCCATGCACAGTGTGTATTGAGTTTATTTAAAACAATTGGAAATGGGGCTGCCCTCAGTTGCCCATGCACTGTGTATAGTCTACAGCCTATTTCAGCCTCGTCTGTGGAAAAAAAGATAACTGGACAACAGAGTTTTTCTGCTTCGTTCCTCTCACTGCATTTAAATGCATTCATTATATTACAGAGAAATATGTGCCGTAAAAGAAAAAGAGCTCCAAGCCCAACCTAGAGGACCCTGCATAATATTTTATTTCATATGAATATTTATGGAAAATCCATGTGTCTTTCTTCAATAGCTTCTAATTCATCTGACCCAGTGTCTCCAAATTATTTGTTCACAGTAAATATCTCAGATTTAGCCTCTTAATTTTCCTCTCAAAGTGCACCAGATTCATGCATTTCACTTTAAAAAGGTAAAAAAAATCTCCCGGGGGGGGGCATACCCCCGGACCCCCCTTGGAGGGGCGGGATCTCGGCTGGCTACTACTTTCACCCAGCTGGACATTGCTGGCAATAGCTAAAAACACTGGGTGTGTGAATGACATTCCACAAAAGGCAATATCTTGGCCAGCACAAACATTGGAGAGGGGGCCCCTGATCAAATTCCGCTTAGGGACCCCTGAAAGCTTGGGCCGGCTCTGCACTACATCATCAACAGAATATTTTGTACTTTTAGTTTTCAAAATAAAACGCAAAAGTATTTCAAGTAAAAGTCTTTTATTGTCGGTTCTGACAACAGAACCGACATGGCCTTTATCTCTGGGTTAGGATTATCTCTGGGTTAGGATTATCTCTGGGTTAGGATTATCTCTGGGTTAGGATTATTTCTGGGTTAGGGTTAGGATTATCTCTGGGTTAGGATTATCTCTGGGTTAGGATTATCTCTGGGTTAGGGTTAGGATTATCTCTGGGTTAGGGTTATCTCTGGGGTAGGATTATCTCTGGGTTAGGGTTAGGGTTATCTCTGGGTTAGGGTTATCTCTGGGTTAGGGTTAGGGTTATCTCTGGGTTAGGGTTAGCTCTGGGTTAGGGTTAGGGTTATCTCTGGGTTAGGGTTAGCTCTGGGTTAGGGTTAGGTTTATCTCTGGGTTAGGGTTAGCTCTGGGTTAGGGTTAGGGTTAGCTCTGGGTTAGGGTTAGGGTTAGCTCTGGGTTAGGATTATCTCTGGGTTAGGGTTATCTCTGGGTTAGGGTTATCTCTGGGTTAGGGTTAGCTCTGGGTTAGGGTTATCTCTGGGTTAGGGTTAGGTTTATCTCTGGGTTAGGGTTAGGGTTATCTCTGGGTTAGGGTTATCTCTGGGTTAGGTTTATCTCTGGGTTAGGGTTAGCTCTGGGTTAGGGTTAGCTCTGGGTTAGGGTTATCTCTGGGTTAGGATTATCTCTGGGTTAGGGTTAGGATTATCTCTGGGTTAGGGTTATCTCTGGGTTAGGGTTATCTCTGGGTTAGGATTATCTCTGGGTTAGGGTTAGGGTTATCTCTGGGTTAGGGTTAGGGTTAGCTCTGGGTTAGGGTTAGCTCTGGGTTAGGGTTAGGGTTAGCTAGGGTTAGGGTTATCTCTGGGTTAGGGTTAGGGTTAGCTCTGGGTTAGGGTTAGGATTATCTCTGGGTTAGGGTTAGGGTTAGGGTTAGGGTTATCTCTGGGTTAGGGTTATCTCTGGGTTAGGGTTAGCTCTGGGTTAGGGTTATCTCTGGGTTAGGGTTAGGATTATCTCTGGGTTAGGGTTAGGGTTATCTCTGGGTTAGGGTTAGCTCTGGGTTAGGGTTATCTCTGGGTTAGGATTATCTCTGGGTTAGGGTTAGGTTTATCTCTGGGTTAGGGTTAGGGTTATCTCTGGGTTAGGGTTATCTCTGGGTTAGGGTTAGGGTTATCTCTGGGTTAGGGTTAGGGTTATCTCTGGGTTAGGGTTAGGGTTATCTCTGGGTTAGGGTTAGCTCTGGGTTAGGGTTAGCTCTGGGTTAGGATTATCTCTGGGTTAGGATTATCTCTGGGTTAGGGTTAGGATTATCTCTGGGTTAGGATTATCTCTGGGTTAGGGTTAGGTTTATCTCTGGGTTAGGATTATCTCTGGGTTAGGGTTAGGGTTATCTCTGGGTTAGGGTTATCTCTGGGTTAGGGTTAAGTTTATCTCTGGGTTAGGATTATCTCTGGGTTAGGGTTAGGGTTATCTCTGGGTTAGGGTTAGCTCTGGGTTAGGGTTATCTCTGGGTTAGGGTTATCTCTGGGTTAGGGTTATCTCTGGGTTAGGGTTATCTCTGGGTTAGGGTTATCTCTGGGTTAGGGTTAGGATTATCTCTGGGTTAGGGTTATCTCTGGGTTAGGGTTAGCTCTGGGTTAGGTTTAGCTCTGGGTTAGGGTTATCTCTGGGTTAGGGTTAGGGTTATCTCTGGGTTAGGGTTATCTCTGGGTTAGGATTATCTCTGGGTTAGGGTTATCTCTGGGTTAGGATTATCTCTGGGTTAGGGTTATCTCTGGGTTAGGATTATCTCTGGGTTAGGGTTATCTCTGGGTTAGGGTTAGGATTATCTCTGGGTTAGGGTTATCTCTGGGTTAGGATTATCTCTGGGTTAGGGTTATCTCTGGGTTAGGGTTATCTCTGGGTTAGGGTTAGGGTTATCTCTGGGTTAGGGTTATCTCTGGGTTAGGATTATCTCTGGGTTAGGGTTATCTCTGGGTTAGGGTTATCTCTGGGTTAGGGTTAGGGTTAGCTCTGGGTTAGGGTTATCTCTGGGTTAGGGTTATCTCTGGGTTAGGGTTATCTCTGGGTTAGGGTTATCTCTGGGTTAGGGTTAGGGTTAGCTCTGGGTTAGGGTTATCTCTGGGTTAGGGTTAGGGTTATCTCTGGGTTAGGGTTAGGGTTATCTCTGGGTTAGGGTTAGGGTTATCTCTGGGTTAGGGTTAGGGTTAGGGTTATCTCTGGGTTAGGGTTAGGGTTATCTCTGGGTTAGGGTTAGGGTTATCTCTGGGTTATACCTATACCTACCTATATATATATACCTATACCTACCTATATATATATATATACCTATACCTACCTACCTATATATATACCTATACCTACCTATATATATATATATATATACCTATACCTACCTATATATATATATATATATATATATATACCTATACCTACCTATATATATATATATATATATATACCTATACCTACCTATATATATATATATACCTATACCTACCTATATATATACCTATACCTACCTATATATATATATATATATATATACCTATATCTATATACCTACCTATATATATATATATATATATATATATATATATATACCTACCTATATATAACTATACCTACCTATATATATATATATACCTATACCTACCTATATATATATACCTATATATATATATATATATATATTATACCTATACCTACCTACCTATATATATATATACCTATACCTACCTACCTATATATATATATATATATACCTATACCTACCTATATATATACCTACCTATATATATATATACCTATACCTACCTATATATATACCTACCTATATATATATGTATACCTATACCTACCTACCTATATATATATATATATACCTATACCTACCTATATATATATATACCTATACCTACCTATATATATATATATATATACCTATACCTACCTATATATATATACCTACCTATATATATATATACCTATACCTACCTATATATATACCTACCTATATATATATATATACCTATACCTACCTACCTATATATATATATATATACCTATACCTACCTATATATATACCTACCTATATATATATATATACCTATACCTACCTATATATATACCTACCTATATATATATATATACCTATACCTACCTACCTATATATATACAGTATCTCACAAAAGTGAGTACACCCCTAACATTTCTTCAAATATTTCATTATATCTTTCCATGCGACAACACTGAATAAATGACACTTTGATACAATGTAAAGTAGTCAGTGTACAGCTTGTATAACAGTGTAAAGTTACTGTCCCCTCAAAATAACTCGACACACAGCCATTAATGTCTAAAGTGTTGGCAACAAAAGTGAGTACACCCCTAAGAAAAATTTTCCAAATTGGGCCCAAAGTGTCAATATTTTGTTTTGCCATCATTATTTTCTATCACTGCCTTAACCCTCTTGGGCATGCAGTTCACTAGAGCTTCACAGGTTGCAACTGGAACCCTCTTCTACCCATTCATGACGACATCAAGGAGCTGGTGGATATTAGAGTCCTTGCGCTCCTCCATCTCCCGTTTGAGGATGCCCAAAAGATGCTCAATAGGGTTTAAGACTGGAGACATGCTTGGCCAGTCCATAACCTTTACCCTCAGCTTCTTTAGCAAGCCAGTGGTCATTCGGAGGTGTGTTTGGGGTCGTTATCATGTTGCAGTACTGCCCTGCGG
>CM049403.1:36515000-36520000 GCA_026929865.2 Hyperoplus lanceolatus | reverse complement strand
GTTTCTATAACAGCTAACATGGCGTCCTCTACTTTACAGGTTTCTATAACAGCTAACATGGTGTCCTCTACTCTACAGGTTTCTATAACAGCTAACATGGCGTACTCTACTCTACAGGTTTCTATAACAGCTAACATGGCGTACTCTACTTTACAGGTTTCTATAACAGCTAACATGGCGTACTCTACTTTACAGGTTTCTATAACAGCTAACATGGCGTCCTCTACTTTACAGGTTTCTATAACAGCTAACATGGCGTACTCTACTTTACAGGTTTCTATAACAGCTAACATGGCGTCCTCTACTCTACAGGTTTCTATAACAGCTAACATGGCGTCCTCTACTCTACAGGTTTCTATAACAGCTAACATGGCGTACTCTACTCTACAGGTTTCTATAACAGCTAACATGGCGTCCTCTACTTTACAGGTTTCTATAACAGCTAACATGGCGTACTCTACTTTACAGGTTTCTATAACAGCTAACATGGCGTCCTCTACTTTACAGGTTTCTATAACAGCTAACATGGCGTACTCTACTCTACAGGTTTCTATAACAGCTAACATGGCGTCCTCTACTTTACAGGTTTCTATAACAGCTAACATGGCGTTCTCTACTTAACAGGTTTCTATAACAGCTAACATGGCGTACTTTACTCTACAGGTTTCTATAACAGCTAACATGGCGTCCTCTACTTTACAGGTTTCTATAACAGCTAACATGGCGTACTCTACTTTACAGGTTTCTATAACAGCTAACATGGCGTACTCTACTTTACAGGTTTCTATAACAGCTAACATGGCGTCCTCTACTTTACAGGTTTCTAACATGGCGTTCTCTACTTTACAGGTTTCTAACATGGCGTACTCTACTTTACAGGTTTCTAAGGACATTGTTTAAACTAAAGGTAAATGTTAAGCAGAAAATAAAAAGTCAATGAGGTGTCATGTAGGTCCCTTCAGTGCTGTTATATAGTCCAGGAAAGGCTGACATATCTGTTTAAACTTCTCTGCTTTCCCTGAAATCTCATAATGAATACAGACAGGCAGACATACACAGACAGGCAGACAGGCAGACAGACAGACAGGCAGACAGGCAGACAGGCAGACAGGCAGACAGACAGGCAGGCAGACAGACAGACAGACAGACAGACAGACAGACAGACAGACAGACAGGCAGAGAGGCAGACAGACAGAGAGGTGAACTTACCCACTAGAGCCAGGATGACAGTGAGCAGAGGAGCGGCCGGGAACGCGATGGTCATATTCATCTCCAACATCTGGAGAAGGTCGACTGAGAGAGAGACAGGGTCAGAGAGAGAGAGAGAGAGAGAGAGACAGGGTCAGAGAGAGAGAGAGAGAGAGAGAGAGAGAGACAGGGTCAGGGAGAGAGAGAGAGACAGGGTCAGGGAGAGAGAGAGAGAGAGACAGGGAGAGAGAGAGAGAGAGAGACAGGGTCAGAGAGAGAGAGAGAGGAGAGAGACAGGGTCAGGGAGAGAGAGAGAGACAGGGTCAGAGAGAGAGAGAGAGAGACAGGGTCAGAGAGAGAGAGAGAGAGAGAGGGAACAGGGACAGAGAGAGAGAGAGAGAGAGGGAGAGAGAGAGGGGCAGGGAGAGAGAGGCAGAGAGAGAGACAGGGTCAGAGAGAGAGAGAGGGTCAGGGAGAGAGAGACAGGGTCAGGGAGAGAGAGAGAGAGAGAGGGGGAGAGAGAGAGAGGGTCAGGGAGGAGGAGAGAGGAGAGAGACAGAGAGAGAGAGAGAGAGAGAGAGAGAGAGAGAGAGAGAGAGAGAGAGAGACAGGGTCAGAGAGAGAGAGAGAGAGAGACAGGGAGAAAGAGAGAGAGAGAGACAGGGAGAGAGGGAGAGAGAGAGAGAGTCAGGGAGAGAGAGGGTCAGAGAGAGAGACAGGGTCAGAGAGAGAGAGAGAGAGAGAGAGAGAGAGAGAGAGAGAGAGAGAGAGAGAGAGACAGGGTCAGGGAGAGAGAGAGAGAGAGAGACAGGGTCAGGGAGTGAGTGAGTGAGTGAGTGTGTGTGTGTGTGTGTGTGTGTGTGTGTGTGAGAGTGAGTGAGTGAGTGAGTGAGTGAGTGTGAGTGAGTGAGTGAGTGAGTGAGTGAGTGAGTGAGTGAGTGAGTGAGTGAGTGAGTGAGTGAGTGAGTGTGTGTGTGTGTGTGTGTGTATGTGTGTGTGTCACTGACCTATGAAGACAAATATCTGGTGGTGTGAGTATCTGAGCAGCATGGACACCGACAGAGTCTGAAACACAAACAGACATTCAGATCAAAACTGTGACGAAGTCATTAGACCCTCGACAGCGTAGAGTGCTGTGGTTTAGCCAGGATTCTCAACGTGCCAATAGTTATTATTAGCCTGTATCAGGAGAGCAGGGAACACAGGAGTCATGGTTAATGTCCGACAGGACTCCAGTCAACACGACGTGAGTACGTTTGGCTGCATATTGACCGTTACAGGCTGCAGCCCGCAATGTAAATGTTCGGCAGTCATTTTCTCCGTGAATTGTGTTATTTATGTTGGGGGATAATGCTTTGTTAGCTAGATGGAGCTCTTGTTAAACATATTGGCCGATTACATTTACTGTTTGTACAGTGTGCAAGTCTTGAGTTGTGTTAGCAAAACAGTAGCTCTAGCTAACAGCTGAGCCGGAGCCTTCAGTCAGCTGAAGCAGACAGTCTAGCGGGGCGAGTAGACTATTCCCCGTTACTAGGTCGTATCCGTGGTCGCTCCTATTTACTGGCGTGCTGAACTACGTTTTAGTAACATAAAGACACACACAGAGACACAGAGGTTTAACTCACGAAGATGACCATGATGTCGAAGGTTAGAGAGGGAGACAGACAGACAGACAGACAGACAGTCAGACAGGCAGACAGACAGACAGTCAGACAGACAGACAGACAGACAGACAGACAGACAGGTTTAACTCACGAAGATGACCATGATGTCGAAGGTTAGAGAGGGAGACAGACAGACAGTCAGACAGACAGTCAGACAGACAGACAGACACAGAGACAGACAGTCAGACAGACACAGAGACAGACACACAGACAGACAGTCAGACAGTCAGACAGACAGACAGACACAGAGACAGACAGTCAGACAGACACAGAGACAGACACACAGACAGACAGTCAGACAGACAGACAGACACAGAGACAGACAGTCAGACAGACACAGAGACAGACACACAGACAGACAGACAGACAGACAGACAGACAGACAGACAGACAGACAGACAGACAGGTTTAACTCACGAAGATGACCATGATGACGAAGGCGGCGAGGTAGGAGGTCCGGGCCATCCACATGCTGACGAACCGGTAGTGTTCTCCTGACACGACATTCCTCAAGAAGCCTGGGAGACAGACAGGTTAGAGAGGGAGACAGGTAGACAGGCAGGCAGATAGACAGGTTAGAGAGGGAGACAGACAGGTTAGAGAGAGACAGGTTAGAGACAGACAGGTTAGAGAGAGAGACAGACAGACAGGCAGGTAGAGAGACAGGTTAGAAAGAGACAGGTTAGAGAGAGAGACAGGTTAGAGAGACAGACAGATTAGAGAGAGACAGGTTAGAGAGAGAGACAGGTTAGAGAGAGAGACAGGTTAGAGAGACAGGTTAGAGAGAGAGACAGGTTAGAGAGAGACAGGTTAGAGAGAGACAGGTTAGAGAGAGAGACAGATTAGAGAGAGACAGGTTAGAGAGAGAGACAGGTTAGAGAGAGAGACAGGTTAGAGAGAGACAGGTTAGAGAGAGAGACAGGTTAGAGAGACAGGTTAGAGAGAGAGACAGGTTAGAGAGAGAGAGACAGGTTAGAGAGAGACAGGTTAGAGAGAGAGACAGGTTAGAGAGACAGGTTAGAGAGAGAGACAGGTTAGAGACAGACAGGTTAGAGAGAGAGACAGGTTAGAGAGAGACAGGTTAGAGAGAGACAGGTTAGAGAGACAGGTTAGAGAGAGAGACAGGTTAGAGAGAGACAGGTTAGAGAGAGACAGGTTAGAGAGAGACAGGTTAGAGAGAGACAGGTTAGAGAGAGAGACAGGTTAGAGAGAGAGACAGGTTAGAGAGAGACAGGTTAGAGAGACAGGTTAGAGAGAGAAGACAGGTATAGAGAGACAGTTGAGGACAGGTTAGAGAGACAGGTTAGAGAGAAAGGTTATAGACAGATTAGGTTAGAGAGCCCAGACAGGTTAGAGAGACAGACAGGGTAGAGAGACAGGTTAGAGAGAGAGACAGGTTAGAGAGAGAACTGGTTAGAGTGACTGACAGGTTAGAGTGTCTGGTTAGAGTGAGTGACAGGTTAGAGAGAGACAGTTTAGAGAGACAGCGTTAGAGAGAGAGACAGTGTAGAGAGACAGGTTACGAGAGAGACAGGTTAGAGAGAGAGACAGGTTAGAGAGACACGTCTGACTGACAGGTTAGAGAGAGAGTGTGTGAGACTCAGGTTAGAGACTGACAGTTTAGAGAGACAGGTTAGAGAGACAGTGTTAGAGAGAGGGACAGGTTAGAGAGAGAGACAGGTTAGAGAGTGAGACAGGTTAGAGAGAGACAGGTTAGAGTGACACTGGTCTGAGAGACAGGTTAGTGAGTGTCTGGTTAGAGAGAGAGGCAGACAGACTCTGTCTGAGAGACAGACAGTCTGTCAGTTTGACAGACAGTGTTAGAGAGAGACAGGTTAGAGAGAGAGAGGCAGACAGACAGAGAGACAGAGAGAGAGACAGGTTAGAGAGACAGGTTAGAGAGAGAGACAGACATATATAAAAAAAACATTTTTTAAATTATTTACAAATTATTTATCGTGTCCCCGGGTTTAGTGTCAGAGTGTGTGTGTGTGTGTGTGTGTGTGTGTGTGTGTGTCTGTGTGTCTGTCTGTCTGTGTGTGTGTGTGTGTGTGTGTGTGTGTGTTTCTCTGTCTGTCTGTCTGTCTGTGTGTCTGTCTGTGTGTGTGTGTGTTTCTCTGTCTGTGTGTGTGTCTGTTTCTGTCTGTG
>CM049403.1:36502500-36510000 GCA_026929865.2 Hyperoplus lanceolatus | reverse complement strand
GGTGCATGTTGTCGCTGCATGTTGTCGGTGCATGTTGTCGCTGCATGTTGTCGCTGCATGTTGCCGGTGCATGTTGTCGCTGCATGTTGTCGGTGCATGTTGTCGGTGCATGTTGTCGGTGCATGTTGTCGGTGCATGTTGTCGGTGCATGTTGCCGCTGCATGTTGTCGGTGCATGTTGTCGGTGCATGTTGTCGCTGCATGTTGCCGCTGCATGTTGTCGGTGCATGTTGCCGGTGCATGTTGCCGGTGCATGTTGTCGCTGCATGTTGTCGCTGCATGTTGTCGCTGCATGTTGTCGCTGCATGTTGTCGGTGCATGTTGTCGGTGCATGTTGTCGGTGCATGTTGTCGGTGCATGTTGTCGCTGCATGTTGTCGGTGCATGTTGTCGGTGCATGTTGTCGCTGCATGTTGTCGGTGCATGTTGTCGGTGCATGTTGCCGGTGCATGTTGCCGGTGCATGTTGTCGCTGCATGTTGTCGGTGCATGTTGCCGCTGCATGTTGTCGGTGCATGTTGCCGCTGGGTGTTCGGAGAATGTGTAGAAGATGGCAGAAAGGCTAAAATTCAAACACTTGTACAAGACTGATGTTAAATCCAAACACGAGAGCCTTGTGTGAGCAAAGCAGCGATTCACCTGATGGAACATGAAGGTTGGGAACAGCGTCATTCACAGTGAGACCTCGCCGGTGTGAGCCGCAGCGCAAAAAAGACTCTGGTTTGACGTCTTAAGGCCAGGACACACCGGCCAGATAATCGCCGTCGTAGTGTCGGTAGGGGGTCGGGACACGAATGTGTTTGGTGTGTGCCGTGACGTCGGCCGACGTAGAGGTCATCGGGCTTGTTTTGCGCCGACCGTCTTTCAGTTGGAGCAATTTGATTGGTGGAGGGCTAGCGAATCAGTGAAGCCCGGAAGTGAGGCGGGTAGCACAAACAGCTAACAACAGCTAGCCATCGTTTTAATGTGTTTGTTTGTTTCGTTCAGCGAGTACTCACATGCATCAACCCTTGTTGACTGCTCGACACCATGCTCGACACTCTCTGCTAAAAATGGTGCTCTTTATGGTCCATAAATATAAATACGTATTTCTATCTATGTTTATGGTCTAGAGAGCCGTCCCATCATTTCCGGCTTCCGTATTTTTTCGGGCCACAATACAGATTAGCGCCGCCTGCTGTTATCGAGACATTACGTCCCGCGCAAGCGCAGAGCGTACAGAAAGTCAGCAGTCGGCTCGGTGTGTTTTGTGGCCGCGACGGGAAGACTGGAGCTTCCTGAAATGGCGACTCCAGTTTTTGGGTAGTCGGAACGTGTCGGACTGGTGTGTCCTGACCTTAAAAAGGACGGACACACACACACACACACACAACACACACACACACACACACACACACACACACACACACACACACACACACACACACACACACACACACACACACACACACACACACCTGTACAGAGCTGTTGTCGAACATGTCCACAGTCATCTCCTCCTCTTCCTCTTCCTCCTGCTGGAAACTCAGACCTGGAACACAGAGTTTAGTTTAGACGTGTGTGTGTGTGTGTGTGTGTGTGTGTGTGTGTGTGTGTGTGTGTGTGTGTGTGTGTGTGTGTGTGTGTGCGTGCGTGCGTGCCTGTCTGTCTGTCTGTGCTTCGTAGTACTGTCTGTCTGTCTGTCTGTCTGTACCTGTCTGTGCTTCGTAGTACTGTCTGCCTGTCTGTCTGTCTGTACCTGTCTGTCTGTCTGTCTGTACCTGTCTGTGCCTCGTAGTACTGTCTGCCTGTCTGTCTGTACCTGTCTGTCTGTCTGTCTGTACCTGTCTGTGCCTCGTAGTACTGTCTGCCTGTCTGTCTGTCTGTACCTGTCTGTGCCTCGTAGTACTGTTTGCCTGTCTGTCTGTCTGTACTTGTCTGTGCCTCGTAGTACTGTTTGCCTGTCTGTCTGTCTGTACCTGTCTGTCTGTCTGTCTGTACCTGTCTGTGCCTCGTAGACTGTCTGCCTGTCTGTCTGTCTGTACCTGTCTGTGCCTCGTGGTACTGTCTGTCTGTCTGTCTGTCTGTACCTGCCTGTCTGTCTGTCTGTACCTGTCTGTGCCTCGTAGTACTGTCTGCCTGTCTGTCTGTCTGTCTGTACCTGTCTGTGCCTCGTAGTACTGTCTGTCTGTCTGTACCTGTCTGTGCCTCGTAGTACTGTCTGCCTGTCTGTCTGTCTGTACCTGTCTGTGCCTCGTAGTACTGTCTGCCTGTCTGTTTGTCTGTACCTGTCTGTGCCTCGTAGTACTGTCTGCCTGTCTGTCTGTCTGTACCTGTCTGTGCCTCGTAGTACTGTTCTGCCTGTCTGTCTGTCTGTACCTGCCTGTCTGTCTGTACCTGTCTGTGCCTCGTAGTACTGTCTGCCTGTCTGTCTGTCTGTCTGTACCTGTCAGTGCCTCGTAGTACTGTCTGTCTGTCTGTACCTGTCTGTGCCTCGTAGTACTGTCTGCCTGCCTGTCTGTCTGTACCTGTCTGTGCCTCGTAGTAGTGCAGGAAGACAGAGGCCCGGGTGGAGTTCCTCTGTATCTCCACTCTCAGGATGCCGTCCCTGGGCCAGCCCTCTCTCACCGCCTCCAGGCAGTTAATGGGCGAGCGAGAGAAGGCTATGTGGATGTAGGCCAGGATGAACAGAACAAATAAGGCCTGGAAGAGAGAGAGAGACAGTTAGACAGACAGACAGACAGACAGGGAGACAGACAGACAGACACACACACAGACAGGCAGACAGTTAGACAGAGAGAGAGGGAGACAGACACACAGACAGACAGACAGGCAGACAGAGAGAGAGGGAGACAGACAGTTAGACAGACAGACAGACAGACAGACAGACAGTTAGACAGAGAGAGAGGGAGACAGACAGGCAGACAGACAGACAGACAGGCAGACAGACAGACAGACACACACACACAGACAGGCAGACAGTTAGACAGAGAGAGAGGGAGACAGACACACAGACAGACAGACAGGCAGACAGAGAGAGAGGGAGACAGACAGTTAGACAGACAGACAGACAGACAGACAGTTAGACAGAGAGAGAGGGAGACAGACAGGCAGACAGACAGACAGACAAGGCAGACAGACAGACAGACAGGCAGTCACCTTGAGCAGGATGAAGAACTCGAACACCCTCCTGAAGGAAGCAGGGAAGAGCCGGGCGTAGGTGACGGCCATCTTGAAGAACAGCGCGTGGAACAGTCTGTCCCTCACGTTGATCAGCGGGTTCTGGTTCATGTTCCGTCTGTTAGCACCCAGCCCGTTAGCATTAGCCCCTAGCCCGTTAGCATTAGCACCTAGCCCGTTAGCAGCTAGCCCATTAGCAGCTAGACCGTTAGCAGCTAGCCCGTTGGCGCCCATTTGGTTTTGTCCCAGCTGATTGGGACCTAGCTGGTTAGCCCCTAGCCCGTTAGCCCCTAGCCCAGTAGCATTAGGTCCTAGCCCGTTAGCAGCTAGCCCGTTAGCAGCTAGACCGTTGGCGCCCAGCTGGTTTTGTCCCAGCTGGTTAGCATTAGCACCCAGCTGGTTAGCATTAGCACCCAGTTGGTTGGGGTTAGCGTTGTTGTTATTGTTCAGAGGAACATTGTGGTTGATGGGCGGGTTAGCGCCCGGCGGGTTAGCGCCCGACTGGATCTCAGACATGATGCCGTGTGAAGGATCGTCTCACTACGATGAACCTGGAAGACAAGATGGAGTCAGGGTCAAAAACCAAGGTTGCGTTCTGAATCTCCTCCTCTTTCTTCTCTCTATTCTACATACTACATCCAACGATAAAAAGAATCTAGTTAGGATGCAGTAGGCATACTATTGGGACATACTTTTACTCTCTTATTTCATCATAACATGGCTCCTTGATCTTGCCTCTTGCTTTTATATCCGTCTCATCCCCGTTTGTTTTCATACGGATATGGGGCTATTATTGTATCAAAACGTTTGCGAATGCGTATTTATATCTGTGTGCGTTTACAGTTTTGTGTGTCTGTAATCAGATTCGTGTGTAAATGGTTTTGTGTGTCTGTAATCAGATTCGTGTGTAAATGGTTTTGTGTGTGTACACGGTTCTGTGTGTAGACACATCTGTAAATTATATTAATTGTGGTTCTAAAAGCTCAAATAGACTAAGTCTTTTTACAAATCTCTTTTTACAAATATAAATATTTTTATTCTTTATATAAATATTTTTATTCTTTATTTTTATTTTACTATGGAAAAGGGGTAGGATTACATAAGTATATACTTCTTCCTGCTCCTTTTCAGGCATATCTCAGCAATACAGATAATTTGTTTTATTTTATTTTTAATTTCTTCTGTGAAAACATAATTTTTGTTTATTGTATTTCCATGCTTTTCATTTTGTTTTGTATGTTTGATATGTCTGAAATAAATTGAATCAAATCAAATCAAAACAAAGCCATGGAAGAACTGTAGCAGAAGTCACGTGTGAAAAGACAGACGCGTTGATTGGTCAATGTGTTACAGTGGCAGGACTCTTATTTTGAAAATCCCTAAACCGGATGTAAACAGAGCTTTGGCTATGAACCCATGTGGGTTATGAACCCATGTGGTTATGAACCCATGTGGGTTATGAACCCATGTGGTTATGAACCCATGTGGGTTATGAACCCATGTGGGTTATGAACCCATGTGGTTATGAACCCATGTGGGTTATGAACCCATGTGGGTTATGAACCCATGTGGGTCATGAACCCATGTGGGTCATGAACCCATGTGGGTTATGAACCCGTGTGGGCTATGCATGGAGGCGTCGTGGAGACAGAAGGCGAAGAGTGCTAACGGACACTGACAAAGCACTTCAACTTCAAGTAGTTTAAAAGTAAGTAAAAAGACTTAGTCTATTTGAGCTTTTAGAACCACAATTAATATAATTTACAGATGTGTCTACACACAGAACCGTGTACACACACAAAACCATTTACACACGAATCTGATTACAGACACACAAAACTGTATACGCACACAGATCTAAATACGCATTTGCAAATGTTTTGATACAATAATAGCCCCATATACTGAGGCTTCGCCGATGTGACGTCACTTCACGTGCGCAATGGATTGTGGGTCAGAATCGCCCAAATAGGATGCACTTTTCAACACTAACAATCTTGGCCGGATGAAGTAGGACATCCGGGTACTTCTAACCATCCTAAATCTGGCCACAAGAATCAGGACATCCTAAATCTTTTTTCTACCATACTATATAGTAGAAAGTATGCGATTCAGAACGCAACCCAAGTTATGCACAAAGGTACTGACCACAAGTGTTCTCCAGAATCCTCCCTTTCACGTCTGTTCCCTTTACAGACTCTGGGAATGCACCACAACATCTGTGGTACTGCACCTTTAACAGACAGTCTGTGGTACTGCACCTTTAACAGTCTGTGGTGTGAATGCTGGAAAGTCACGGGACTTGTGTAAAGGCGAAAGCTGGGGTATGTGATTTCTGATTGGTCAAAGTTAACATGAGCTGTACACTTTGACCAATCAGAGTGAGGCTCCGATACTCTGTTCTTATTGGCAACTGCCATTTTCTCCCCAAATCCTCCATCCCAGCTTTAATATGAAATGTGTCACCTGGTCAGGTAACAGGTAATGTCTGTCTGTGAGAGGGTGGGACCAGTCAGACCGAGTCAGTGATTCTGGAGAACGCTTGCTGTCAAAATCACCTTGTAAACTGGAATGTAAACAAAGGGGCCACGGTCGCTAGCAACATGCTCGTTTACAGAGCCTAGGCTGTGTATTAACACTGTACACACACCAGTACGGACACAGACAGACAGACAGACAGACAGACAGACAGACAGACAGAGACGTTTAGGATGCAGGAGGCGATCTAAATGGTGGTGTGTTTTCATTTGTCTATATGTTAATCAAAGACTTATTGAAACGACTTCTCTTGTCTGTCTGTCTGTCTGTCTCTGTGCCTGTCTGTCTCGTGCCTGTCTGTCTGTCTCTGTGCCTGTCTGTCTGCCTCTCTCGTGTCTGTTTGCCTGTCTGTCTGTCTGTCTCTGTCTGCCTGTCTGTCTGTCTCTCTCGTGTCTGTCTGCCTGTCTGTCTGTCTGTCTCTCTCGTGTCTGTCTGTCTCTCTAAAGTAGCCTAAGTGTCAGTGACGTCAGGATATGTTGAGTTTAAGATGGAATCGCCGGTTCTGTGGAAATACTTCTTAGTTTTTCTCTAGTTCATATTATAACAGCTGGCGCGAGACGTTGATACAACCATGTTTAGAAATCGGACACACAAACACACACTCCCTCCGTTTGGCACATGAAGTATATGTGACTGTGACTAGCCTAGCTTAGCTTACCTGTTTATTTTGCTGTGTCCATATTAACGCCTCTTCCGCGGTGTTTGCTAACCACTAGCACCGTTAGCTCGCCCTACGTGTAGCGGCTAGGCGGCTAGCGCGGGGGTGAACGGGTTAAAAGTCCCATTTCGCTTCGGGTGGAAAGATGAAATGAGATGTATTATCCAGCTGCTTGAACTTAAGCTAACACAAGCTAGCGGGGGCTAACGGGAGACTGACGCTGCTGTTGTGAGACGGAAACACAGCGGAAATGTCCGGAAATACACGAGTATACCCGAGTCCTGCCGAGTCCGCCCGAGGCCCGCCGAGTGGCCGAAGGAGAGGACTCGGGTCAAATGTTTAACTTGTGGATAAGATCATGAAACTTTAACGCTTTATTATCGACACTGGCAACCCACAGACACACTGGGTTTCTCTATAAGCTGTTTACAGTCATCCAATTAAATATACATTTTCAGAAATATTATAAAATTTAGTCTAAAAAACCGCTTTTTTGCTGTCTAGAACATTTTGCAAAAGGGTTAGGGTTAGGGGTTAGGGTTAGGGGTTAGGGGTTAGGGTTAGGGGTTAGGGTTAGGGGTTAGGGTTAGGGTTAGGGTTAGGGTTAGGGGCGATTTATCAAACTGACTTCACGTACATTTGCATCCAGAAATCTAGAAGTTGGATGAAGCCAGAGATACAATATTTATTTCACTATTACGACATATGAGTCTTACGTGTGTTTACTGAACAGATTGTGAATTCTGCCTTCATTCATCTGATACATAGAAAAACACAGCTCTAAAACAATGTTTTTTGCGGCAGTGTCTCGTCATTGTCACATCATTATATTATGAACAGTCCATGATGGCACAGATTGAGCGCTTGGTGAAACCACAGATATTATATAACATTTTAATAACATTATATTTCTAATAAGATAAAACAAATCGTAAATGAATTCCAGTCAGGCGGTGTGTAGGCAGCTAATCTCCACGGGGTCCTGACGCCGTGAATGAGCGCACAGGCTTGTTTTGTTTCTGGAAATAGCCCCACTGTCCGTCTGATTTAAGAGCAATAAACGTGTAAACCCAAACCCTAATATTAATATAACCGTGAAGTCACGCGGACAGACAGTTACCTCCTTCAGGTAGATGTTAACGGTCAAA
>CM049403.1:36462500-36477500 GCA_026929865.2 Hyperoplus lanceolatus | reverse complement strand
GGAGGGAGGGAGAGAGAGGGAGGGAGAGAGACAGACAGACAGACACACACACAGAAAGACACAGACCAACACACCTGAGCCTTTAATTAATTCTGGAAAATGCCCGTAGCTAAAGACAGACCAGTTTACAGAGCCTGGGCTGTGTATTAACCCTGTTTACAGAGCCTGGGCTGTGTATTAACCCTGTTTACAGAGCCTAGGCTGTGTGTTAACCCTGTTTACAGAGCCTAGGCTGTGTGTTAACCCTGTTTACAGAGCCTGGGCTGTGTGTTAACTCTGTTTACAGAGCCTGGGCTGTGTATTAACCCTGTTTACAGAGCCTAGGCTGTGTATTAACCCTGTTTACAGAGCCTGGGCTGTGTGTTAACCCTGTTTACAGAGCCTGGGCTGTGTATTAACCCTGTTTACAGAGCCTAGGCTGTGTATTAACCCTGTTTACAGAGCCTGGGCTGTGTATTAACCCTGTTTACAGAGCCTGGGCTGTGTATTAACCCTGTTTACAGAGCCTGGGCTGTGTATTAACCCTGTTTACAGAGCCTGGGCTGTGTATTAACCCTGTTTACAGAGCCTGGGCTGTGTATTAACCCTGTTTACAGAGCCTGGGCTGTGTATTAACCCTGTTTACAGAGCCTGGGCTGTGTATTAACCCTGTTTACAGAGCCTGGGCTGTGTATTAACCCTGTTTACAGAGCCTGGGCTGTGTATTAACCCTGTTCTTTCTGCAGGAGTCCCAGTGCTCAGAAGATGGATAACCTGCGCTGTGTTCACATGGGGGTGTGTCCTACTGAGGAGAGCAAGGCATGCACCAGGTACCTGTCTGTCTGTCTGTCTGTCTGTCTGTCTGTCTGACTGTCTGTGTGTGTGTCTGTATGTGTGTGTCTGTGTCTCAGTGTGTGTGTGTGTGTGTGTGTGTGTGTGTGTGTGTGTGTGTGTGTGTGTGTGTGTGTGTGTGTGTCTGTGTGTGTGTGAGTGTGAGTGTGTGTGTGTGAGTGTGTGTGAGTGAGTGAGTGTGCGTGTGTGTGTGAGTGTGTGTGTGAGTGAGTGTGTGTGTGTGTGTGGTGAGTGTGTGTGAGTGTGTGTGTGAGTGAGTGTGTGTGTGAGTGTGTGTGAGTGAGTGTGTGTGTGTGAGTGAGTGTGTGTGTGAGTGTGTGTGTGTGCAGGGAAATTCATTTTAGTTTTTGTGTTTTCTTTTGCAGTTCAAATCCAGTGTGGTTAAAAAAATGTGGGAAATTACGTTTAAGCCGATACAAAGACCCTGACCCTAACCCTGAACCGGGTTAGGGTCAAACAGGCCTTTAAAGACCCTGACCCTGACCCTGAACCGGGTTAGGGTCAAACAGGCCTTTAAAGACCCTGACCCTGACCCTGAAGCGGCAAAGCCTTTGTTGGCCCTCTTAGTTTTGAGGCAGAGACAGTCTGACACACGTCCTTTGGGTCAGCACGGAGAGATGTTCACGTTGGTGTGAATGATTTATTAAACAATCACTCCGCTTGACTTTCCTTAAAATAAATAACAGAAAAACTCCAAAAAATGCCATCGATCTGCGGCCAAAACAGGGTTCTTAATATACACAAAATACTTTTCAATGTGAAATAATGCGTTGCAATGTGTTTAACGTGCGTGTGTGTGTGTGTGTGTGTGTGTGTGTGTGTGTGTCTGTGTCCAGGTGCGGCTGTGTCACGATGCTTCGCTCTCCAAACAAAACCAACGCGATGAAGCAGTGGGAGCAGCGCTGGATCAAGAACTGTCTGTGTGGAGGGCTCTGGCGGAGGATCCCCCCCACTCTCTCCTAACACACACACACACACACACTCTCTCCTGACACACACACACACACACACTCTCTCCTGACACACACACACTCTCTCCTAACACACACACACACACACACACTCTCTCCTGACACACACACACACACACTCTCTCCTGACACACACACACTCTCTCCTAACACACACACACACACACACACACACTCCTGACACACACACACTCTCTCCTGACACACACACACTCTCTCCTGACACACACACTCTCTCCTGACACACACACACACACACTCTCTCCTAACACACACACTCTCTCCTGACACACACACACACACACTCTCTCCTAACACTCACACACACACACACACACACACACACACTCTCTCCTGACACACACACACACACACTCTCTCCTAACACACACACACACACACACCTCTCCTAACACACACACACACACACTCTCTCCTAACACACACACACACACACTCTCTCCTGACACACACACACACACACTCTCTCCCTGACACACACACACTCTCTCCTAACACACAGACACACACACTCTCTCCTGACACACACACACACTCTCTCCTGACACACACACACACACACTCTCTCCTAACACAAACACACACACACACACACACACACACACACACACACACACACACTCTCCTAACACACACACACACACACACACACACACACACACACACTCTCTCCTGACACACACACTCTCTCCTGACACACACACACACTCTCTCCTAACACTCACACACACACACACACACACACACACACCTCCACACACACACACACACACACTCTCCGAACACTCACACACACACACACACACACACACTCTCTCCTGACACACACACACTCTCTCCTGACACACACACTCTCCACACACACACACACACACTCTCTCCTAACACTCACACACACACACACACACACACACACACACACTCTCTCCTGACACACACACACACACACTCTCTCCTAACACACACACACACACACACTCTCTCCTAACACACACACACACACACTCTCTCCTAACACACACACACACACACACACACTCTCTGACACACACACACACACACTCTCTCCTGACACACACACACTCTCTCCTAACACACAACACACACACTCTCTCCTGACACACACACACACCCCGACACACACACACACACACCCTCCTAACACAAACACACACACACACACACACACACACACACACACACACACACACTCTCCTAACACACACACACACACACACACACACACACACACACACTCTCTCCTACACACACACTCTCTCCTACACACACACACACTCTCTCCTAACACACACACACACACACACACACACACACACCTCACCCTACACACACACACACACACACTCCAACACACACACACACACTCTCTCCTAACACACACACACACACACACACACACACACAGGAGGATCCCCCCCACTCTCACCTGACACACACACACACACACACACCTAATACACACACACACACACTCTTAATACACACAAACGCTGCGTTCCGAATCTCATACTTTCTACTATATAGTATGTAGAAAAAAGATTTAGGATGTCCTGATTCTTGTGGCCAGATTTAGGATGGTTAGAAGTACCCGGATGTCCTACTTCATGCGGCCAAGATTGTTAGTGTTGAAAACTGCATCCTATTTGGGCGATTCTGACCCACAATCCAGTGCGCACGTGAAGTGACGTCACATCGACGAAGCCTCCATATGAAAACAAACAGGGATGAGACGGATATAAAAGCAAGAGGCAAGATCAAGGAGCCATGTTAGGATGAAATAAGAGAGTAAAGTATGTCCCAATAGTATGCCTACTGCATCCTAACTAGATTCTTTTTATCGTTGGATGTAGTATGTAGAATAGAACAAAGAAAGAGGAGATTCGTAACGCAGGGACAGACACACTCACACACACACACACACACACACACACACACTCACTCACTCACTCACTCACTCACTCACTCACTCACTCACTCACTCACTCACTCACTCACTCACTCACTCACTCAACACACACACACACACACACACTCAAAGTGGGATCATGTATTTCCTGGTCTGTAGTTTTGGTCTCGTCAGTATTTTCACCTGTAAATAAAGTTGGTTTTGTATTTTTCTTTGTAATAAAACTTTCAAAATAAAAGCCTTGTTTGTGTGTGTGTGTCACTGAGCGTCAATACAAGAAGAAGAACATTATATATCTATGTTAGATATAGATATAGATACAGCTCTGGGAAAATTCAGAGACCAGTCTGGATTGTTCTACAATCTTCATCTCTACATTACTTCATGGAAATGCTCTTTAATGACAATTTTTTGGGGGAATTTGGTAGAAATGTTGTCAGTGGCCCTTCTGCCCGTCTGGTCCTTCCAGGGGGGGGCGCCCCCCCTCGTGGCTCAATGGTTGAAAAAGCGCGCTCAAGTGCCCTCAAGAGTGGTGAAAACGAGAGGAAATGCCTTATTTGCCCTTTTCACGTGCAAAACATGATTGGGTGCCCTCCAGGATGCCCCTTCATACAGTAAATGATGATGTGCCCTCCAGGATGCCCCTTCATACAGTAAATGATGATGTGCCCTCCAGGATGCCCCTTCATACAGTAAATGATGATGTGCCCTCCAGGATGCCCCTTCATACAGTAAATGATGATGTGCCCTCCAGGGTGCCCCTTCATACAGTAAATGATGATGTGCCCTCCAGGATGCCCCTTCATACAGTAAATGATGATGTGCCCTCCAGGATGCCCCTTCATACAGTAAATGATGATGTGCCCTCCAGGATGCCCCTTCATACAGTAAATGATGATGTGCCCTCCAGGATGCCCCTTCATACAGTAAATGATGATGTGCCCTCCAGGATGCCCCTTCATACAGTAAATGATGATGTGCCCTCCAGGATGCCCCTTCATACAGTAAATGATGATGTGCCCTCCAGGATGCCCCTTCATACAGTGAATGATGATGTGCCCTCCAGGATGCCCCTTCATACAGTAAATGATGATGTGCCCTCCAGGATGCCCCTTCATACAGTAAATGATGATGTGCCCTCCAGGATGCCCCTTCATACAGTAAATGATGATGTGCCCTCCAGGATGCCCCTTCATACAGTAAATGATGTGCCCTCCAGGATGCCCCTTCATACAGTAAATGATGTGCCCTCCAGGATGCCCCTTCATACAGTAAATGATGATGTGCCCTCCAGGATGCCCCTTCATACAGTAAATGATGATGTGCCCTCTAGAACAAGAACATTCGATGACGTGCCTTAATGAGTGCTCATATAGTCCCCTTCTGCCCTTCTGGTTCTTCTAGTGGCCTTCTCCCCATCTGGTGTCTCCATGGTTGAAAAAGTGTTGCTATAGTGCCCTCTATGGTGGTGAAAACGAGAGAAAGTGCCTTATTGGCTGCCCTTTACATGTGAACAAAAGTGATTGAGTGCCCTAGGTTGCGCCTCCATACAATAGGCCTAAATGATGATGATGTGCCCTCTGGAGCAAGAAGACGGCGAACTGAAAAGACATGTTGTGGTTAGCTAATGAGGTGCAGACGTTCCTCTCTCTGGTAGGCGACGAACGGGGAACGTGAAAGAGGCGTTGCTTTCATGTGGCGTCGCTTTGACAAACAGCAACATCGAGTGGTTCTTAAATCTCTACTGGATAATGAAGCAAAAACCGGATTAAGAGTTTGTCCGTCCCCATAGTGGAAAAGAGCAAGTAGATGCCAAGTTAGAAAAACTTAATATTTTCAGTTTGAATAATCCGTTTAAAATGTATTTACATGTTTTGAATGTAAAGATCCGGTCCTCATTCAAGTGCAGGTTATGTCATGACAGAGAGACGATGGTAGTCAGCTGTCACCTCAACATGAAGGAAAACTTCCTTCAATGTTTCCGTAGCTGGCTGTCAGCGGTCAAAGGCTGTATGGTAGTGGCACATTGAATTTTCTCCAGTCTAATTTACTTCAATGTTAGTAAAGATGAAAGCAGCAAGGCATCCTCCCTTCTTTGGCTAAAATGTGAAAGTGCACAACGATGTGAACAACTCATTTTAGTGTTTATAAAGTCGCTAGAATTAGGGGAAACAGTGTCTTTGAAGCAATTTTCTTTCTGGGGGGGTTAGGGTTAATAATTTTGATCAGACCCCCAGACCCCCAGACCCCCAGACCCCCCTTTAAGTTGTATGCGCCCCAACCGTTTTTTTTTTTACATCTAGAAACAGTCGTTATAGTTGCAGCTGATTAATGAACCAAACACAGTGTTTGGTTCATTAATCAGCTGCAACTATAACGACTATTTGACTGTATTTGAACATCACTAACAATACAGACAAAAAGGATTTACACTTCAGATTTACTCTTTCTATTCCGTTTTGTTTTGCTGCTTTACTATTCAGAATGTATTTACTGTAAATATTACTTATCTTATCTGATCTTACTAACGCCCTACAATCATGTGATCCTCTCCTCTCCCTCTCAGTCATTAGGCTCGTTCGACCTAACTTTCAGCTCGTCTGGAAAGTAGACGAGAGTAGCCGAGTGCAGTCGGGGGAGTGACGAAAATGCCTGACTGAAGCCGGACAGCTCCGAGTCGGAAGTAGCGTCCTTGTTGCGGATGCAGTTCGTTTTCTAGTTTTATTTTGAAGGCCTATTAGAAACATATTCGCAGGAGAGTCACACATGCTACAACCGATTAGAAGCAGAACACAACACAAAGACGAGTAAACACTTTAAAAGCGAGGGGCATTTTCAAAACAAGAAACGAGATATAAGCTAATATCCCCATTCCCCACACATCTTTATCTTTCTTGTTACTTTACTAGAACACCTACTTTTAAGTGATAAAGAATAATTTACAAGAATAATTTACAAATCCAAATAAAGGAGGTTTAGTATTTCTCCCTTCACATAACGAATATGATCGGCCTAAATAAAGAAGGTCTAAGAAAAGATCCCTTATTATTATTGTAGAGATGGATATGATGAACTGTATTATGATGTGTAACAAACAAACTACTTGTTGTAGTTTTGGTCTGGCTTTGCGACACTACATGTAAAATACAATTCCCAGACCATTTAGATCACTTGAAATAAGCCTATGATTTAATCTTAATGGTATAAAAATCACTTCACCAAGATCTTATGTGACTCAAGTTTGTGTTTACTTTTAAATATATCTATACAGGAGAGTTACACATCCAAATTATTTCTATGTCAAGGGTTCAGAGGTTTAACTCTGATTAAGTACATTTCTGCTTAAATGCATATTGTGGCGGCCTAATGATTAAACATAAATTAAAATCAAAAAGAATGGATCGTAATTTAATTTTGAGCGGTGATGTCAGACTTTTGCCTAACCAATTGGGGAAACGCATCAAAGGCACGAGGTTTAAACTCCCAATTAGCGCTCAGCTCCGCCTGTCAGCAAGACGTTTCCCATCAGACATTTCGCTCCCGCAGCCCGTGGGGAGCAACTGCAGCGACTTGCTCCAGTGTCTGTGTCCGTCTTGATACCGCGGGACTTCAAAGTCTCAAGCAGCCGAGCCGCAGCCAGCCACGGGTGCAAGTGGGACAAAAAGTCTAACCATAATGCAGTGCGCTCAGCAAGACGAGCGTCATAATTGCGCAGGTCTTAGCAAGACGGCGACAGGTCGAACGAGCCTATTACCTGAGACCGGTTTACCTGTCCTCTGAGGCCCCGCCCCTAGCTCACCTGTGTGCCCAGGTGTTAGTCTGTCTGCTGCTGTTTGACTGACAGACCTTCAAATGGCCTCTGCTGCTCCACAAGGTCGGTAAAACAAAAGCACCTTTTCAGGCAATTAACCATTATTGATTATGATTATTTTGATAAATTATGAAGCCCTTATTTTTCTTCTTATTAAACTGAAATCTTAGAATGTTTTTAAGATTGTTTAACTTATAGATATCATCATCAGCTGTGGCGGGACTCTTGCCTGTGAAGAACGTGTTTTTCTTGATTCTGTGACTGTAAAGCACTCTGAGCTGCATTTTATGTATGAAGGGTGCTATACAAATAAAGATTATTATTAAGTACGGGTCCCCAGTGTCAACTGGGGACCCGTAATTATTACTCTCCACCATACTTATTCTTCTTCTTCTGACTTCTTCTTTTTATTCTGCCTCAAAATGCCTCAAAAGTTTGAGCTGCTTCTCCTCCCACACCGTTGCACGTAGAAACGCAAAAATTTCACACAACAGGCGTCCCCACCCCGAATCGTGTGCTATTATACAGTTTTTTGAATTTCCGCTAGGGGGCGCTGTTATGAAGTCCCGACTGAAAGAACTTTGAGAGGCCACGCCCCGCACACCTTAACTCCGATTGACTTGAAATTTCTCACACAGGTGTATGTTAGGGTGCTCTACAAAAAAGCCTCTGGGACCATAAAAATTCTTCGGGGAATATTTCCCGCTAATTAGCATAAACTGAAAAACAGCGTGTTATGCACAACTTTCTGCAATTTCACTGTATCAACACCAAATTTCTCGTGAAGCCCCGGGGGACTACAATAAACATACCCGTAAAAGATTAGTAGGACAACTTGAAAAACATGGCCGCCATTGACCAAAACGTTTACGCAGGGGCGGGGCTTAATAACACGTTGGCCATAGCTCCTTAACCATAGGTCCTATCATCATCAAACTTGCTGGGTATGTGCAGAAGTCATGTGGTAGCATATCCCTTTACCACATTAGGCCCCTCCCCTTTACCAAATTAGGCTCCTCCCCTTTACCACATTAGGCTCCTCCCCTTTACCACATTAGGCTCCTCCCCTTTGCCAAATTAAGCTCCTCCCCTTTACCACATTAGGCCCCTCCCCTTTACCACATTAAGCTCCTCCCCTTTACCACATTATGCTCCTCCCCTTTACCACATTAGGCGCCTCCCCTTTACCAAATTAAGCTCCTCCCCTTTACCACATTAGGCCCCTCCCCTTTACCAAATTAGGCTCCTCCCCTTTACCACATTAGGCCCCTCCCCTCATTAGGCCCCTCCCCTTTACCAAATTAGGCTCCTCCCCTTTACCACATTAGGCTCCTCCCCTTTACCACATTAAGCTCCTCCCCTTTACCAAATTAGGCTCCTCCCCTTTACCACATTAAGCTCCTCCCCTTTACCACATTAGGCTCCTCCCCTTTACCAAATTAAGCTCCTCCCCTTTACCACATTAGGCTCCTCCCCTTTACCACAATAAGCTCCTCCCCTTTACCACATTAGGCTCCTCCCCTTTGCCACATTAAGCTCCTCCCCTTTACCACATTAGGCCCCTCCCCTCATTAGGCCCCTCCCCCTTTACCAAATTAGACTCCTCCCCTTTACCACATTAGGCTCCTCCCCTTTACCAAATTAAGCTCCTCCCCTTTACCACATTAGGCTCCTCCCCTTTACCACATTAAGCTCCTCCCCTTTACCAAATTAGGCTCCTCCCCTTTACCAAATTAAGCTCCTCCCATTTACCACAGTAGGCTCCTCCCCTTTACCAAATTAAGCTCCTCCCCTTTACCACATTAAGCTCCTCCCCTTTACCACAGTAGGCTCCTCCCCTTTACCAAATTAAGCTCCTCCCCTTTACCACATTAAGCTCCTCCCCTTTACCAAATTAAGCTCCTCCCCTTTACCACATTAAGCTCCTCCCCTTTACCACATTAGGCTCCTCCCCTTTACCAACTTAGGCTCCTCCCCTTTACCGCATTAGGCTCCTCTCCGTTACCACATTAGGCTCCTCCCCTTTACCGCGTTAGGCTCCTCCCCTTCACCACATTAAGCTCCTCCCCTTTACCACATTAGGCTCCTCCCCTTTACCACATTAGGCTCCTCCCCTTTACCTTTATAGCCTCGCAGACCATAGGGGTCAGCCATGATTATTTTTTTTGCCGCCATTGCCCAAAACGTTTACGCAGGGGCGGGGCTTATTAACAAGTTGGCCTGGGTATGTGCAGAAGTCATGTGGTAGCATGTCCCTCAAAGCTTATCGAGATTAACCCATAGGGGGCGCCACAAATGCTGTTATTAAGCCCCGACTGAAGAAAGCTTGAGAGGCCACGCCCCGCACACCGTAAGTCCGATTGACTTGAAATTTCTCCCACAGGTGTATTTTAGGGTGCTCTACAAAAAATCTTGGATCATTAAAGTCAACCTGGAAATATTTCCGCTAATTTGCATAAACTGAAAAACAGGGTTTTATCCACAACTTTGTCAAGTTTTACTTTATCAACACCAAATGTCTCACGAAGCCCCGGGGACTATGACGCACGTCTCCGAAAAATATTAGTAGGATAGCTTGGAAAACATGGCCGCCATTGACTAAAACGTTTATGCAGGGGCAGGGCTTAATAACAAATTGGCCATAACTAATTGATCATAGGTCCTATCATCATGCAACTTGCAGGATATGTGCAGAAGACATGTGGTAGCATGGCCCTCTAAGCCTGTCGAGATTAACCCATAGGGGCCCCCACAAATGCGAAAACCATCATTCAAAAATGCAATGTTTGACAGGCCACGCCCCTCGCCCCCCTTCTTTCTTCCCTAACGTACATGACCTGAAATACAGTGAAGTCACATTCACTCTGTGGATTTCCAACCTATCATCACCAAATTGTATACACAGCATCAGGGGACGGCCACAACTCGGGACTGGAGTTCGGAAAGCCAGCGGCGGCGGTTCGTAGAAGCGTTCTGGCCCGGCCGACGGGCTGGGGAGCGGCCGAAGCGGGGATTGGCGGCCTGCGCAGGGCTGCCCGTACTTTCAAAATCTCCGTGGGATTTTCTTGTACTTCTTCTTACTTCTTATTACTTTTTATTCTTCCTCACATTTCTAGCTGCTTCTCCTCCCACACCGTTGCACGTAGAAACGCAAAAATTTCACACAACGTGCGTCCCCACCCCACGGGGTGTGCTATTATACAGTTTTTTGAATTTCCGCTAGGGGGCGCTGTTATGAAGTCCCGACTGAAAGAACTTTGAGGGGCCACGCCCCGCACACCGTAACTCCGATTGACATGACATTTCTCACACAGGTGTATGTTAGGGTGCTCTACAAAAAAGCCTCTGGGACCATAAAAATTCTTCTGGGAATATTTCCCGCTAATTAGCATAAACTGAAAAACAGCGTGTTATCCACAACTTTCTGAAATTTGACTGTATCAACACCAAATTTCTCGTGAAGCCCCGGGGGACTACAATAAACATACCCGTAAAAGATTAGTAGGACAACTTGAAAAACATGGCCGCCATTGACCAAATAGTTTACGCAGGGGCGGGGCTTAATAACACGTTGGCCATAACTCCTCGTGTCGCCCTACGATAAAGCCTCTCGGACCGCGGGGGTCGGCCGTGATTTTTTCTCTTCGCCGATTTGCACGGGCGGCCCGTACTTTCAAAATCTCCGCGGGATTTTCTAGTTATTATTATTATTATTATTATTATTATTATTATACACGCTTGCGTGCGTGTGCGTGCGCGCGTGCGTGTGCGTGCGCGCGTGCGCGCGTGCGTGTGCGTGTGTGTGTGCGTGCGTGCGTGTGTGCGTGCGTGTGTGTGTGTGTGTGTGTGTGCGTGTGTGCGTGCGTGTGCGTGCGTGCGTGCGTGCGTGTGTGTGTGCGTGCGTGTGTGTGTGTGTGTGCGTGCGTGTGTGTGCGTGTGTGTGCGTGCGTGCGTGCGTGTGTGTGTGTGTGTGTGCGCGTGTGTGTGTGTGTGTGTGTGTGTGTGTGTGTGTGTGTGTATATAATGCAATTATGAAAGCCTGTAAGTGCGTTACATGCATTCGGACCCCAGGAAGACTAGCTCTCACTCCGGTGTGTTGCTAATTAGAATCAAATCATTCCAAACAATGAAACCGCAACACTCAATGTCCAACCGTTTACCTTTACAGATCCAGACCTGGGCTGTGGGAACTGTGCCCTCATTCACACCCGATCAATCTCCAAGAGACTGAATGCCAGCTCCCTCAATAAACTAATCATTGACAACCACCTGGACTTTCTTCTGCTCACTGAGATCTGGCAAACACCCAGTAACTTCTCATTTCTCAACCAAGCAACTCCCCCCGGATACGCTTTCCTCCCCGAACCCCACCCCTCTGGCCGTGCATGTGGCCTCGCTGTTATACACAAAGAGGATTTCGGGATCACAAAACTCCCAGAACTCACCTTTCCCCCAGTACAATCCTTCAAATTCCTCGCTTTTGAAGCCATCTGCACAACTGTAATCCTCATTCACAGGCCACCTAAACCTAGACTTCCCAATAGCTCCTATAGCAAGTTCTTAGTAGATTTCACGATAATCCTCACAAAAGCCTTGTCCCCCTTTACACGTCTGCTCGTACTCGGGGACTTTAATATCGAGGACTCAGAACAAAGGCTCAAATCTGACTTCAAATATGTACTGAGAAAATTTAATCTGACCCCATATTGGGCCCAATATAACTCCTGCGAGCACCTTGTGTGCTGCTCAAACCTGCCGGTACACAAGCTCAACTTGTATCCTCGTCCCCTGTCTCCTTATGGACCCATCAAGTTCACCATCCCTCCTCTTCGGCCCACAATCCTGCTATCCAACGTGCTGTCCATCAAGGGGAAGAAGAGGAGGGCTGAGCTGAAAGCTTGGGTCGAATCTGACCAGGAAATCAGCAAAACCGGCCTTCTAGTGTTTACTGAAACATGGCTCGGTGAAGATAACCCAGATGAGGACTACAGGATAAATGGCTTTAGCGGCCCATTTCGGCTGGACCGGTCACCAGAAATGACGGGGAAGAGTAAAGGTGGAGGAGTGTGTTTTTTCGTAAACAAGCAGTACTGTGAGGAAGCCAAGGTCACAGTTCAGGAAGAGCTCTGCACCCCTGATATTGAACTCTTGACCATCACACTGCGCCCTGATGTCAGAGAGTTGATGCTTTGCTTCACGGCCGTTTACATTGACCCGAGAGCCATAGCAGCCGAGGCTGGACAGAAGATCGATGGCCTCACTGCCCAACTCAACTCAAGATACCCGGATGCCCCCAACTTCATCCTGGGAGATTTGAAACGTTGTAAACACATCCACGGAAACACTTTGAGGACTTACGAACAATATGTCACTCACGCTCCAAGCCCAATAGCTCGCTGTTATGGATCTGTGAAAGGCGCTTATGAATCTGACCTCAGACCCGGCCTACGGGCGTCAAGACAGGCCAGCGTGTATTTAAAACCTAAAAACTAGGGCTGCACGATTACGGCCAAAAAGATCATCATGATTATTTTGATCAAGATTGAGATCGTGATATTTTACCAAAAGATTGTTCATTGATTTTATTGACAAATGCTAATGTAATCTTTGCATGAAAAGAGATGAATCCTGTAATATATCATGATATAACTTCTCTGTGTATCGTCTAGTGTGTGAGGAGTAACCTGGCCGTTATCTTTATATAAATACATTTAATATGTTAATATATCATGATATAACTTCTCTGTGTATCGTCTAGTGTGTGAGGAGTAAGCTGGTCGTTATCTTTATATAAATACATTTAATGTGTTAATATATAACAAGTCAATGATCTGTCCTTTTCCAATAGAGACATCGCAGAGTTTCATACATTCTTAAGTTAAGTTAAGTAAGGCTTCTTTATTTGTCAATTTACACAAGGTAAATCGAAATTAATTCTTCTCATCTCCCCTCTCAAGTTCCCACACTCCAGAGGGGGTCCTCACACGGGGGCAGCCATAGTACAGACAGACAGACAGACAGACAGACAGACAGACAGACAGACAGACAGACAGACAGACAGACACACTCCAGAGGGGGTCCTCACACGGGGGCAGCCATAGTACAGACAGACAGACAGACAGACAGACAGACAGACAGACAGACAGACAGACAGACAGACACACTCCAGAGGGGGTCCTCACACAGGGTCCGCCATAGTACAGACAGACAGACAGACAGACAGACAGACAGACAGACAGACAGACAGACACACTCCAGAGGGGGTCCTCACATGGGGTCAGCCATAGTACAGACAGACAGACAGACAGACAGACAGACAGACAGACAGACACACTCCAGAGGGGGTCCTCACACAGAGTCAGCCATAGTACAGCGCCCCTGGAGCAGTTTGGGGTTAAGTGTCTTGCTCAAGGACACAATGGTAGAGATGGTGGGCACCGTAGATGTAATAGCAGCCACCACTAGTTTACTACTAACACCCTCCTGTCTGTTGCCGGGGATCCAACCAGAGACCTCATGGTTACTGGGAGGAGGAACCAGAGACCTCATGGTTACTGGGAGGAACCAGAGACCTCATGGTTACTGGGAGGAGGAACCAGAGACCTCATGGTTACTGGGAGGAGGAACCAGAGACCTCATGGTTACTGGGAGGAACCAGAGACCTCATGGTTACTGGGAGGAGGAACCAGAGACCTCATGGTTACTGGGAGGAGGAACCAGAGACCTCATGGTTACTGGGAGGAGGAACCAGAGATCTCATGGTTACTGGGAGGACCTCATGGTTACTGGGAGGAACCAGAGACCTCATGGTTACTGGGAGGAGGAACCAGAGACCTCATGGTTACTGGGAGAAGGAACCAGAGACCTCATGGTTACTGGGAGGAACCAGAGACCTCATGGTTACTGGGAGGAGGAACCAGAGACCTCATGGTTACTGGGAGGAAGAACCAGAGACCTCATGGTTACTGGGAGGAGGAACCAGAGACCTCATGTTTTAATTGTGTTAAAACGCAAGCGAGCACTATGTGTTTAAATGCGATATACAATTTGACCACTAGATGGGATTAAATCTTACACTGTCCTTTCAATGGCAAAGATCCATTAACATCCGATAACATCTTAGAAACCTGTAAAGTAGAGTACGCCATGTTAGTTGTTTATTTTATTTTGTCTTTTGTTTTTGTGTTCAACATGTAAATATGAAAATAATCTTTTGTTTGTATTGTCATATATAGGAGCTGCTGAGACATCAGAGAGATTAACTTCATTGAACAAAGTTTACTGTTTCTCTGTCATTATTGTTTTGTTTGTATTCTTTAAATTAACACTGAATGTGTGTGTGTGTGTGTGTGTGTGTGTGTGTGTGTGTGTGTGTGTGTGTGTGTGTGTGTGTGTGTGTGTGTGTGTGTGTGTGTGTGTGTGTGTGTGTGTGTGTGTGA
>CM049403.1:36455000-36457500 GCA_026929865.2 Hyperoplus lanceolatus | reverse complement strand
TAGAACATATTTAAGTTTCACTTTTTGAATTAAATTACAGAAAAGAGGAATGTTTCATTGATATTGAATGTTGTTTCAGATGCACCTCGATATAGTGATAAGAACAAAGTGAATGTATTTGACCCACACTTGCAACGTCATCTGCCATTGATAATCAACTGTATAAATATAGCCCGCAATATGAACAGACTATCACATACATTATTATAATTTATATCATTGCATCTTAATCTAATTATAATTAAGTTAATTATAAATGGTTCAGGTTAAATAAAAAAAAAAGAAGAACTATTTAACTAAATGACAATGCAGTCTTTTATGTGGGACTTTAAAACAGACTAATGACAATAAAGCAGTGCACAGAAGATCATGGAATAACTGTTGAACACCTTCAGATCGGAGTGACAGCTGACTGGGCCAATCAGGCAACAGAATAAGTTTATCCTTTACGTTTAGCCTGGTCGGGACCAGGCTAAACGTAAAGGATAAATCTCCATGGTAACTTCTGTCCCTCCGTGTTTATGCAATCGGATCATGGCTAACGCAAGCCAGGATAACCGAAATATCCTGTGTTAATCCCTTATCCTAGTTTTATGCAACAGGCCCCAGGTGAAGCTCAAGGTGACGACTGTTTATGTGATGTCCTCAGAAGTGATAAAAACACCACCGTTCTCGTGTGTGTGTTTGTTACTGCGTGTGTGCATGTGTGTGTATGTGTGTCTCTCTCTCTCTCTCTCTCTCTCTCTCTGATTGCATGTGTGTGTCTCTCTGATTGTGTGTGTGTGTCTTTCTCTGATTGTGTGTGTGTGTGTGTGTGTGTGTGCGTGCGTGCGTGCGTGCGTGTGTGTGTGTGTGTGTGCGTGTGTGTGTGTGTGTGTGTGCGTGCGTGTGTGTGCGTGCGTGTGTGTGCGTGCGTGCGTGTGTGTGTGTGTGCGTGCGTGCGTGTGTGCGTGCGTGTGTGTGCGTGCGTGCGTGTGCGTGTGTGTGTGCGTGCGTGCGTGCGTGCGCGTGCGTGCGTGCGTGCGTGCGCGTGCGTGCGTGCGTGCGTGCGTGCGTGCGTGCGTGTGTGTGCGTGCGTGCGTGCGTGTGTGCGTGTGTGCGTGTGTGTGCGTGCGTGCGTGCGTGTGTGTGTGTGTGCGTGCGTGCGTGTGTGCGTGCGTGTGTGTGTGTGCGTGTGTGTGTGTGTGTGTGTGTGTGCGTGCGTGTGTGTGCGTGCGTGCGTGTGTGTGTGTGTGCGTGCGTGCGTGCGTGCGTGCGTGTGTGTGTGCGTGTGTGTGTGTGTGTGTGTGTGCGTGCGTGCGTGTGTGTGTGTGTGTGCGTGCGTGTGTGTGTGTGTGTGTGCAGGGTCAGGATGTCCTCGGAGATGAAGAATCCTAAAGACAGCCTGACGCTGCTGCCATGTTTCTACTTCGTGGAGGTGAGAGGAACCGAGCCGCCTGATTGGCTTAGACCAGGAACCGAGCCGCCTGATTGGCTTAGACCAGGAACCGAGGCATCTGATTGGTTTAGACCAGGAACCCAGGCATCTGATTGGTTTAGGGCAGAGCTACTTGTATCAAATTTACATCACACATCAAATGAATTAAGCTTCTGTGTGTACAGTGTGACATACCCAATGCTTATCATAAATCATTCCCATCAAAGGTCCAGGAAATCATTACTTACACTCTTTGTGAACCACATAGCACTGTGATGGACATCAATGTCTATGTTACACTTCTTATTGTGATGCAACAGTGTTTCCCCCATAGAACATACAGGACATGTCTCTTTCCCCCATAGATAGAACATACAGGACATGTCTCTGTCCCCATAGATAGAACATACAGGACATGTCTCTGTCCCCATAGAACATACAGGACATGTCTCTTTCCCCCATAGATAGTACATACAGGTCATGTCTCTCTCCCCATAGAACATACAGGACATGTCTCTGTCCCCATAGAACATACAGGACATGTCTCTGTCCCCATAGTACATACAGGACATGTCTCTTTCCATAGATAGAACATACAGGACATGTCTCTGTCCCCATAGAACATACAGGACATGTCTCTGTCCCCATAGTACATACAGGACATGTCTCTGTCCCCATAGATACATACAGGACATGTCTCTTTCCCCCTTCTCTTTCCAAACATACAGGACATTCTCTTTCCCCCATAGAACATACAGGACATGTCTCTGTCCCCATAGAACATACAGGACATGTCTCTCTCCCCCATAGAACATACAGGACATGTCTCTTTCCCCATAGAACATACAGGACATGTCTCTTTCCCCATAGTACATACAGGACATGTCTCTCTCCCCATAGAACATACAGGACATGTCTCTTTCCCCATAGTACATACAGGACATGTCTCTTTCCCCATAGAACATACAGGACATGTCTCTTTCCCCATAGAACATACAGGACATGTCTCTGTCCCCATAGAACATACAGGACATGTCTCTCTCCCCATAGAACATACAGGACATGTCTCTTTCCCCATAGAAC
>CM049403.1:36430000-36435000 GCA_026929865.2 Hyperoplus lanceolatus | reverse complement strand
TAGGGTGGGACGCCCCGGGGTCAGGGGTAGGGTGGAACGCCCCGGGGTTAGGGGTAGGGGAGGCTGGGGTAGGGTGGAACAGTGTGGGGTTAAGGGAAGGAGAGGGAGACGGGTCAGGAGGGTATGCAGGGTTGGTTGAGTTAGGGTTAGGGGAGGCTGGGGCAGGTTGGAAGAGTGTGGGGTTAGGGTTAGGGGAAGGAGAAGGAGAAGGAGCCGGGTTAAGGGGGTATGTGGCGTTAGGGTTAGGGGAGGCTGGGGCAGGTTGGAACAGTGTGGGGTAAGGGTTAGGGGAAGGAGAAGGAGAAGGAGCCGGGTAAAGGGGGTATGTGGCGTTAGGGTTAGGGGCAGATTGTAACACAGCAGGGTTAGGGGATGAGGTGGTCCAGGGCTGAGCTGTGATGATGGAGATGGAAGGCAGACGCAGGAAGGGCCGAGGAGACGGAGAGGGAGGAGCTTTATCTGAAACACAACGTGACACACAGGGTTAAAGACATCACCAAGGACTCAATGTGATGTCACAGCGTGGACCAACAGACAGACAGACAGACAGACAGACAGGTCTGGTGAATGGAGCCTGCCTCAGCGTTCTTGTTCTAACTCTGTGTGTTTCCTCGTTACTGATTTACAAACTGCAGCAGAAGAATCTGGACTTTTGTCTCATAAACTGTTTGAACATGTGACTCGCTCACTTCCTGTTTGCAGTAAAGATCTGAAACCCAAACCTCCGTGACTCTGTTCTAAAGACCCTGAGTCACAGCAGAGATACACTACTGGAAACATCACTCTGTTACAGGTTACAAATCACCCAAGGGGGAGGGGGGGGGGTTAGACTGTCCGGGGGGGTTAGACTGTCTTCTATCTAGATGTTTGGGACATTGCATTGTATGGCTTTCTTTATTGATTATTTTTGTTTGGGGGGGGGGCAGGATTAACCCTAACCCTAACCCTTCCCTGGAAATGATCCAAAATGCCCTGAAACGTATTCCACAGAAAAACAAGTGACTTCACCATGTGCAAAGGGTTACGGTTACCAGGTGGAGGAGGAGCCACCACAGAGGCCAAACACAGACTCTCCAATACCTACAACAAGATCATGTTTGTCTATCTATCTATCTATCTATCTATCTATCTGTCTATCTATCTATCTATCTATCTATCTATCTATCTATCTATCTATCTGTCTATCTATCTATCTATCTATCTATCTATCTATCTATCTATCTATCTGTCTATCTATCTATCTATCTATCTATCTATCTATCTATCTATCTATCTATCTATCTATCTGTCTGTCTATCTATCTATCTATCTATCTATCTATCTATCTGTCTGTCTATCTATCTATCTATCTATCTATCTATCTATCTATCTATCTATCTGTCTGTCTGTCTGTCTGTCCGTCCGTCCGTCCGTCCGTCCGTCCGTCCGTCCGTACTCTTTCTGTACGTACCTGTCGCCGGGTAGAACTGTCTGAGGGCCATCTGGTTTGCCTGTTCGGCCAGAGGAGCCGGAGAGAGGAGGTGCCTGTCTTTCTGCCTGTCTGTCTCCCTGTCTGTCTCTCTCTCCTCCCTGTCTGTCTGCCTGTCTGTCTCTCTCTGCTCCCTGTCTATCTGCTCCCTGTCTGTCTGCCTGTCTGTCTCTCTCTGCTCCCTCAGCTCCTGCTCCCGCCTCAGACTGTCCTGGATGTCTCTCTCTATGAAGTCGTCCTGCGAGGGGACAGAGCGGGGCGTGAGACCGCTGGGCTGCAGGCTCTCTCTCCACGACACCGAGCGAGGCAGCAGGGAACTGACCTCCGAGGAGAAACCACCTGAACAACAGAATGAGATGAGATTAGTCAAGTCAACTCAACTCAGATTAATGTTGTGTCTGTCTGCCTATCTGTCTGCCTGTCTATCTCTCTGTCTGTCTGTCTGTCTCTCTCTCTCTCTGTCTGCCTGCCTGCCTGTCTCTCTGCCTGTCTGTCTGTCTGTCTCTCTCTGTCTGCCTGCCTGCCTGTCTCTCTGCCTGTCTCTCTCTCTGTCTGCCTGCCTGCCTGTCTCTCTGCCTGTCTCTCTCTCTGTCTGCCTGCCTGCCTGTCTCTCTCTCTGTGTTCATACTGATTAATGTTGTGTGTGTGTGTGTGTGTGTCTGTCTGCCTATCTGTCTGCCTGTCTCTCTCTCTGTCTGCCTGCCTGCCTGTCTCTCTGCCTGTCTCCCTCTCTGTGTCTGCCTGCCTGTCTCTCTGCCTGTCTCTCTCTCTGTCTGCCTGCCTGCCTGTCTCTCTGCCTGTCTCTCTCTCTGTCTGCCTGCCTGCCTGTCTCTCTGCCTGTCTGCCTGCCTGTCTCTCTGCCTGTCTCTCTCTCTGTGTTCATAATGATTAATGTTGGTTCTTTGTTTCGTCTTGTCTCTAGTTCTGTGTTTGTGTTCTGAAGGAGATTACATTAGATGAGATCGACTTCATTGTTAACTTGGTCTCTCTAGTGGTCTAACCCTAACCCTAACCCTAACCCTCTAACCCTAACCCTAACCCTAACCCTAACCCTAACCCTAACCCTAACCCTAACTCTAACCCTCTAACCCTCTAACCCTAACCCTAACCCTAACCCTAGCCCTAACCCTAACCCTAACCCTAACCCTCTAACCCTAACCCTAACCCTAACCCTAGCCCTCTAACCCTAACCCTAACCCTAACCCTAACTCTAACCCTAACCCTCTAACCCTCTAACCCTAACCCTAACCCTAACCCTAACCCTAACCCTCTAACCCTAACCCTTGTCTTTGGTCTCTCTAGTGGTCTAACCCTAACCTGTAATAGTCTGATGCCAGGGAAGGAAATGACATAAGGAAATGAGAACAGATTATATTATATTATATTATATTATATTATATTATATTATATTATTTATATTATATATATTAATTAATTATATTATATTATGTTATGTTGTTTATAATTATGTTATGTTATGTTTGTTTGTTTGTTATGTTATGTTATTTATTTATATTATTTATTTATATTATTTATTTATTTATATTATATTATATTATATTATATTAATTAGTTGTTATGTTATGTTATGTTATATTATTTATATTATATTATATTATATTATATTATATTATATTATATTATATTATATTATATTATATTATATTATATTATATTATATTATATTATATTATATTATATTATATTATTATTAGATTAGATTAGAGTAGATTGACTTTATAGTCCACCTTGATGGAAGCTTGTCAGAGGGGTTGGTTAGCAGGGGACTGTGGGACCACTAAGGAAGGAAGGAATCTGAACCAGGAAATGAGATTACATTAGTCAAGTCAAGTCTATTTCTATAGCACATTTCTAACAGCTGAGGGGGACCAAAGTGCTGTACAGTAAACCTACTTCACCGGTGGGAATATGAAGGTGTATTGAACTCTGAGATCCTATGTAGTATAAATGTGCAAACATTTTAGAAATCGGTTCATCCTAGCCTGAGAAAAGGCAGAAAGAGTGTTTTATGGTCTCACTGTCTAACCCTACATTTAATCCTGTGTGATGTCTAAAAATTAGGATTAACAGGACAGCTGGGCCAAGGGAAGGCTGAGGGAAGGAAAACCTAATTCGTTATATTATAATAGTGATTTTATAATGATAGAACGCCGGCTCCGCATAGGTGAAGTATTCCTCTAACGTCCTACCGTGGTGTGAGCCCGTCTGGATGAGTGTCTCTGTCTCCTCAGAGTGTCTGTGAGGACAACATGGCGACATCTCCGTCTGCTGCTCCTCTCTGTAACACAACACAATCTCACCAAGAATATCGCTCTAGTCTCGAGTCAAAATATCTCCTGACACTTAAAAGCTGCTCTGAGGAACTTTCAGTGTGTGTTAATTCTAGTGCCCCCCTTTGGACAAAAGCGGTAGTGTTTTTACCACGCCAGCTGTTGTTCCTGGGTGAGCGTATACCCATGACAAAGGCATTACGAAAAACTATATAGAAATAGCATTCTTTGCACTGATGGTCTTTTTAGTTTCAGAAATGTCAAAGTTCCTCGTAGCTGCTTTGATAAAACACAAACATTTCACTGAGATATCAGGAGAGAATATGCTTAAGAATTTAAATGTAATGCATTGTAGAAATAAATACCTTCATGAATATTAATTATCCTTCTGTGTTCAAACTGATTTTTCTTTTGAGGTCAAATAACCCAAAAGTTATTGCTAAAGCCTTTCTTAGAAATGTCCTGCCATAGTTTAAGTGTTTTTGTTTTTGTCCTTGCAGTGCTCCATTGTTTGGTTTGTTAATGATTTGATTTGATTGTTGTGCTCCATGTGCTGTGGCCGTGAGCCGTGAATAAATAAATGAAATGAAATGAAGATGAGCATTACGAGTGTGTGTTCTCCTGCGTCAGGTCTGTGGTGACTGCAGCGTGGAACCCTCCATCCTGAGGTCCGTCTTCAGTGTGTAGGCTAAAGCTGACACGGTTCCTCTCCCTAGCCTTAGCCTTAGCTTTAGGGTTAGCGTTAGGGTTAGCCTTAGCTTTCGCGTTAGCTTCAGGGTTAGCCATCCCCAGTGTGTGCAAACGCGTTGTGGTTCTGATCTGGACCATCTCCGCTCGGCCGTCGCTCAGCTTCAGCCCTCGAGCTCGACGCAGGTTCTCCTCACGTTCCTGTGAAGAGAAAGTCAGACAGAGAGAGAGGGAGAGAGGGAGAGAGAGAGAGGGAGAGAGAGAGGGATAGAGGGAGAGAAAGGGAGAGAGGGAGAGAGAGAGAGAGGGAGAGAGAGAGAGGGAGAGAGAGAGAGAGGGAGAGAGAGAGAGAGAAAGGAAAAGGGCCAGAGAGGGAGAGGGAGAGAGAGAGAGAGGGAGAGAGACAAAGTCAAAGTCAACGGTGTGTAAAAAATACATTTAAAAAAGTTAATGAATTGAAATGTGCGATATGAATAGTTCTCATCTGAAACAACCTCAGCTGACCATAATGCTGCTCCGGCTGCAGCTCACAATACCAAACAGCACTGAGCAGC
>CM049403.1:36422500-36425000 GCA_026929865.2 Hyperoplus lanceolatus | reverse complement strand
TAGGTGGCGCTGTAGCCCTTTCAACAAGTGGTTATAGAGCCACGTCTAAGGACATTGTTTAAACTAAAGGTAAATGTTAAGCAGAAAATAAAGAGTCAACGAGGTGTCATGTAGGTCCCTTCAGTGCTGTTATATAGTCCAGGAAAGGCTGACATATCTGTAAACTTCTCTGCTTTCCCTGAGATCTCAGAACAGATTTCCTCCATATATAAAGTACTAGAGAACTCTATGAGCCAGATGTCAAGAAATTTGTTCATTATGAGGAATTTTTAGACAGTTTCAGAAATATTAAAAAGTTCCTCATGGGGGTAGGGCACCCCCCAGCCCCCCCATGGGCCTCGGCCAGCAGCGGACCCGGGTTTGATTCCAGCCCGTGGTCGTTCTCTGCATGTCACTCCCCTCTCTGCCCCATTTCAACTCTGTCTCTACACTATCAATAAAGCATAAAAATGTCCCAAAAATATCTTAAAAAAATTAAAATTTAAAAAGTTCCTCGTAGACACTTTAACGTTTATGAACCTTTACTGTTTGCAGGAAACAAAAATCTGTGGAATGTTTACAGGAGCGATAAACGGTTTACAGCGCCGTAAAGTGAGTCAGCACGAAACCCAAGGGCCAGGGATCGATTATCAAACTAATATCATTCTGTGTGTGTGCGTGTGCGTGTGCGTGTGCGTGTGCGTGTGTGTGTGTGTGTGTGTGTAAACTACTATTATGAACTTCCTCCTTCAGTGTGAACTCAGTGACCGAGGACGTTTAGGTCAAAGGTCGTCTGATATGTTCAAATCTGTCCCTGGGCCTATCCGAAAACTTTTTTTTGCATAGGAAATTTCCTTTCCTATCGAGATGACCCGGAAGTGCTCGGCAGATAGGTGATCCGAATAACCAAAATGCTTAGGAAAGGCATAGGAAAGGAGCCTCGATTCATCCTTTAACCCTCCTTTAGCATAGGTTACTCCTGACCAACCTATGCTAAAGGAAAGGAGATAGTGGTATCCCATAATCCTTTACGGCGGCAAGATTTAAAGCAACAGGCCACCGCCGGAGTTTACCGACTCTACACGAATACGAACGAGAGGTAAAACAGAAGAGAGGAGAGGAGACGAGAGGAAGATTTAACTCGGCTAAAACAAAATGCCCCCCCCCCCCCCCCCACACACACACACACACACACACACAGGCTAAAGATAATAAAGAACTCATAAAAGACCAACATCATAATAGTTATTTTCGTAGCACATAATTTACACCATAAGAAAATAAAATACCAACTTCACATTTAATGAAGTTCCTGGGGGCAGTTCATTTCAACATCAACATAAGTGTAGCCTCTTTTTATTCCACATGTGAATTGGGATATATGGGAGTGATTCTCACTCTGTTGGCGACAACCTGATTAAAATCAATATGAAAAGAACGCATGGATCAAACGAGCGCTTGTTGTAGTCAATTTTCGGCTAGTGTAGTTTCACGCTAGTGACTCACGTCAGCAATACTCGCCGTCGCGCAATGACGTCAGTTAGGAAAAGTGGAGTCGAATTCATTTGAAACAGCACTGTCCTTTCCTATGTTCGATAGGAAGCACCTTTCATCTCTCCTTAACCCCGATGACGTTTAGGGGTTAAGGTATAGGAAAGGAGGCTTATAGGTTAGGAGATTGGACTTTTCGGAAAAAAAAGTTTTCGGATAGGCCCCCTGTGTTCCAGTCCCCATCTATCCAAAACACTGCTCTCTTTGTTGGTGTTGAACCCTTAGATATAGTTAATTGACTCTTACCCCATCCCGGCTTAGTATGGGTGAAGTATTCCTTTAGGCCACTGTGAGAAAATTAAAAGTGTCCCTGTGCTCCAGTCCCCATCCTTCTCTGCTATTTAGTCTGCTAGAAACAGATTTAGTTTGTCCCAATACATGATGTCAGATGCAGCATGCTGAAAAATACCCAGATGTCCTACTACATCCGGTGGTGATTTTTAGTGTTGAAACCAGCAGCTTTATGGAGGTTCTGACCCACAATCCACTGCAGCAGAAGTTACATCACATGGACTGAGCCTCCCAGTGAAAACAACCAGCAATGAGACGGATATACAGTATCTCACAAAAGTGAGTACACCCCTAACATTTCTTCAAATATTTCATTATATCTTTCCATGCGACAACACTGAATAAATGACACTTTGATACAATGTAAAGTAGTCAGTGTACAGCTTGTATAACAGTGTAAAGTTACTGTCCCCTCAAAATAACTCGACACACAGCCATTAATGTCTAAAGTGTTGGCAACAAAAGTGAGTACACCCCTAAGAAAAAATTTCCAAATTGGGCCCAAAGTGTCAATATTTTGTTTTGCCATCATTATTTTCTATCACTGCCTTAACCCTCTTGGGCATGCAGTTCACTAGAGCTTCACAGGTTGCAACTGGAACCCTCTTCTACCCATTCATGACGACATCAAGGAGCTGGTGGATATTAGAGTCCTTGCGCTCCTCCATCTCCCGTTTGA
>CM049403.1:36400000-36405000 GCA_026929865.2 Hyperoplus lanceolatus | reverse complement strand
ATAGTTTTAGCAGCGCTAACATTGGAGAGGGGCCCCCAATCATATTTCGCTTAGGGCCCCCTGAAGGCTTGGGCCGGCTCTGACTGGACTGCAGGTCTATAGAAAAGTGTTGTACCTTTGCTTCCTTTGGGTTTAAAAAAAACTCCTTCAACTCAGTATCCGTCTAGTCCAAAAACACTCTGTCAGCTGCTGCTGCTGCAGACGGTGTGCAGACGTGCTCGGAGAGTCGGCATCGGCGCATCAACAGTCATTCAAAGCAGCGGCAGTAATCACACAACCGAACGGTGTAGAAAGTCCCGTCAGTTAAAAATAGTGATCCAGATTATAAATCCATGTTAAAATCGGAAGGATATAGAGTTAGCTTAAACAAAGTAGCAAACATGTCAACTGTGATGTGTTCAGGCCGGCTCAGTAATATGACTGATGTGTTCAAATGCAACACAAAAAAAAAGAAATTTGAGATTTTGGCGAAAACTTGTTTTCCCAGCAATATAAAATAGATAGTAAAGATGGAATTATGACCTGTTTAATGTCCTGTCTTGAGCTATGATCTTATCAGCAATTAAAGCAATAATACAAGTTCTATTTCAACAAAATAATAGAAAAGTATCAATAGTGATATCAGTAAAGACTTGGATCGTTAAGGAGTCTCTAATGGTATCACTATCCAGATCTCCTGTCATCTGAGAGAAATTAAGATGATTGGATTGTTTTAACCGTTAGTATTTACCGGTTAAAAATCTCATCGGTCGACTGGTTTACCATGGACATCCCTTATACTGTATAAATGTTTATCATACATTGTATGTTTTTTTTGTGTTATCCCAGTTAAGTTTATTATTATTATTTATCATTTAATATTACTTTTAATAGCTCCGGGACGTTGGAGCAGTAACCTGCTGTCCTGACACTTCAGTCTCACTGTGAATGTGAAGTAATGTTCAGTTTCTGAATGAAGATCGGCATTTACAAATGTTTCTTTTTTTTATCCGGTTCATCGATTATTAAAGTAATCGTTAGTTGCAGCCCTAAATAATAACAATAATAATAATAATAATAATAATAATAATAATATAATAATAATAATAATACTCATAATAACCTCAGGGGGCGCCCATGGTGTAGTGGTTACAGCCCCACTCTTGCCGAGGTGACACACGGCGATTTAATGCGGAAATGATTCTTTCGACCAATCAACGGACGGCAGTGTTTAGCTCCGCCCTTTCAGGCGGCTAGTACCCCAACGGAGGAGCACTGAGATTAGGAGCGGCTCAGAGCGGTTAGGCTCGCTTATATCCGGACCCTACCCAACTTTTGGCAAATGGAAAACCAAAATAACCGAACCGACCCGACCGGAGAGAGAGAGAGGGAGAGAGAGAGAGAGAAGGAGGGAGGGAGAGAGAGAGAGAGAGAGGGAGAGAGAGAGAGAATTAGGGAGGGAGAGAGAGAGAGAGAGAGAGAGAAGGAGAAGGAGAAGGAGAGGGAGGGAGAGAGAGAGAGATAGAGAGAGAGAGAAGGAGAGGGAGAGACATATTCTAGCAAACATTCAAAGTTTCACAGTTGTATCCCATAAGCAGAAGTTCCCGCTCTGTCGCTAAGCGCTGGTCTGGGGCCGAGGGCAGTTAGTTCCTTTAGAAAGTCTTTCTTCACCTTTAACATTATTAATATTAGCTCAGTAGTTAGCTCAATCATTAGCTCAATCATTAGCTCAATCATTAGCTCAATCATTAGCTCAATCATTAGCTCAATCATTAGCTCATATGTAGCAGCGGCCGGTGGTGGTGGTGGCGCCCTCTACAGGCGATCACATGATACTGCAGCACTTACACGGCTGCTTTTCCTTCGCCACCTCCACGGCTGACTCCCCATTCACTGGCGTCTCCGGCGGCTTTGTTGACGTTTGGTCGGCGCTAGCGGGAGCGTGGCTAGGTGAGGAAGCTACTGTCATGGCGGCCGCTGCACCCGGGTCACTCTCTTTCTCTGTGGCGGTTTCTTTTCCTTTTCCATCGACAGGCCTCTCCTTCGTCTTTGCGTCAGGATTAGCAGATCTTTCCTTGCTAGCTTTCTTACTGGCCTTAGCGTTGGGCGTAGCGGTAGATTCAGATGGTGTCTTGGTGGTATTAGCGTTAGCGTTAGCTGTGGATGTAGCCTCAGTGACAGCCACCTTGCTCTGGCCCGGCCCGCAGACGCTCACGTCTCTCTCGCTGTCCGGTGACGTCATGCCGTTACCGCTGTCAATCACCACCAGCTCGGCCATCACCGTGCCGTTAACGCCCATGACCTGCCAGAGAGAAGAGAGATGGGTTTATATATAACACATCTAGATCCGTCTGTCTGTCTGTCTGTCTGTTTATCTATCTGTCTGTCTGTCTGTCTGTCTGTCTGTCTGTCTGTTTATCTATCTCTCTGTCTGTCTATCTGTCTGTCTGTCTGTCTGTCTGTCTGTCTGTCTGTCTGTCTGTCTGTCTGTCTGTCTGTCTATCGAAAAAGAGAGAAAGGGTTTATATAACTCATTAAAGGTGTAGTCAGTGATTCTGGAGGGGCTTGTTGTCAAAATCAGTGAATATCTCCTCATGATCGTTACGATGAAAGCTACCTGTCTGTACTGTGTGTGCGCTGAAAATACACATCCTATGCTCTGTAAACTGGTATGTAAACAAAGAAGGCCCACTGTGTAGCTGGAAATCACTGACTACACCTTTAAAACAACCTCAGTAGACCAAAGAAGTGCTGGACACACACACACACACACACACACACACACACACACCTTCTTGGTCTCATCTTCGTCCTCCACGTTCTGGTATCCCATGAACACCATGGTGACGGGGTGTTCTGCGCTGGCCTGGCCCACATCGGGCTGGTTCTGGTCCGGTTCCGTTCCGGTCTCCAGGCCCATGATCTCCATGGTGACGTTAGGCTCCTCCTCCTGTCGGGTTTTCTGTTTAAAGGTGAAGTAAGCGGTTTATTTATTTGTGTTAATATAAGTGTTAAATCGCTCTTTATTCATACAGTGATCACTTACATCATGTGCGCGTTTCATAAAGCCGATCTCTCAGTCAGCTGCTCTGCATGTAATCGGCAAATAAACTTATTGGAGTATCCCGAAATTTTTATCCAATCAGAAGAGAGAACGCTACAAACCGACACTCGTCTCACTCATATATAGTATATACACTCCATGGTCTCACTGCCGGTGCACGCCAGAGCGACAGATGGGTGAATGTTTATGCGCCTACAATGGCGGAGCAGGTAAACATCCTTCCCAATGTCTGTTTTGATGGTTTTTATCATGTTTTATCACACTTTTGGATCTGAGATGATGCTAGATAACTCGCTGCTTGAAGACCGCAGTGCATTAATGTGGTGACGTAGGGACGAGGGAGGGGACTGCTAACTGCAGTAACTGACAGGAAGTTAGCTAAAAGAACCATTCCGCTTACAGCACCTTTAATAACACACACCAGTTCACTGTTAACTGACGCACATTGTTTCTTTCAAGATGGATAACACTTTATTGAATGTCCAGCAGCATCAACAGTTTGCATTATGCACTTTGTGTTTTTACTCGTCTGTCATTCTGTCTATCACTGTCTGAGTCTTTGGTTGCGTTCCGAATCGCATACTTTCTACTATATAGTTTGGTAGAAAAAAGATTTAGGATGTCCTGATTCTTGTGGCCAGATTTAGGATGGTTAGAAGTACCCGGATGTTCTGCTTCATGCGGCCAAGATTGTTAGTGTTGAAAACTGCATCCTATTTGGGCGATTCTGACCCACAATCCGGTGCGCACGTGAAGTGACGTCACATCGACGAAGCCTCCATATGAAAACAAACGGGGATGAGACGGATATAAAAGCAAGAGGCAAGATCAAGGAGCCATGTTAGGATGAAATAAGAGAGTAAAGTATGTCCCAATAGTATGCCTACTGCATCCTAACTAGATTCTTTTTATCGTCGGATGTAGTATGTAGAATAGAAAAAAGAAAGAGGAGGAGATTCGGAACGCAGCCTATGTGTTTGTGCTTATATGTTTTTATATTCCCAAGTGCGGAGCGACTGTATCTCAGGTGGTAGAGCGGGTCGGCCAGTTATCGGCGGGTTGGTGGTTTCGATCCCCGCCCTGCCACTTGTGTCATGGTTGTTGTGTCCTTGGGCAAGACACTTCACCCACCTTGCCTCGTGTGAATGTCGATAGTTAGCTTTCACCCTGTGTGGTAGCTGCTGCTGCTATCGGTGTGTGAATGTGTGTGTGAATGGTAACGTGGGAATGGGAACAGGTCTCCCTTGTAAAAGAGTCTCCGGTCTCAATGGGATTTACCTGTAGAAATAAAGGTTAAAAAACAAAAAAACAATGTGCATTAACACCCCACCTCCCCCTCGTCCTCCGTGGGCAGCGAGGTTCCCGTGGCGACCGTCTGTGACATCATCGAGGCGTCGTATGACATCATAGACTCGTCGGCTTTGTGGATGAGCTCATCGACCTGGGAGGAACTGAGCTGCTGGAAACCATCCTCACCGTTCATCTCATGGACCACTGAGAGAGAGACAGGCAGGCAGCGAGACAGGCAGGGAGGGGGGGGAGGGAGAGAGACAGGCAGGGAGGGGAGGGAGGAGACAGGCAGGGAGGGGGGAGGGAGAGAGACAGGCAGGGAGGGGGGGAGGGGGAGGGAGGGGGGAGGGAGAGAGACAGGCAGGGAGGGGGGGGGGGGGGGGGGAGACAGGCAGGGAGGGGGGAGGGAGAGAGACAGGCAGGGAGGGAGACAGGCAGGGAGGGGGGGGAGGGAGAGAGACAGGCAGGCAGGGAGACAGGCAGGGAGGGGGGGAGGGAGAGAGACAGGCAGGCAGGGAGGGGGGGAGGGAGACAGGCAGGCAGGGAGACAGGCAGGGAGGGGGGAGACAGGCAGGGGAGGGGGGGAGGGAGAGAGACAGGCAGGCAGGGAGACAGGCAGGGAGGGGGGAGGCAGGGAGGGGGGGAGGGAGAGAGACAGGCAGGCAGG
>CM049403.1:36382500-36387500 GCA_026929865.2 Hyperoplus lanceolatus | reverse complement strand
ACAGTACAGACAGGTAGTGGATCATGAGGAGATGTTCACTGATTTAGACAGAATGTGATTTGACTGAGTATATATATATACTCACCGGCCACTTAGAGCTGGGGTAGGTGATTTCTGATTGGTCTAAATTAACATGAGCAGTACACATTGACCAATCAGAGCGAGGCTCCGATTAAAAATAAACAAAAATAAAAAATAAAATCCGATTCTCTGTTCTTATTGGCTGTTGGGACTGTCTGTCAACTGTTCAAATCTCTATCCCAACTGATATTTTCTCCCCAAATTCTCCACCGCAGCTTTAATCAGGAACACCAGTTCAATGGCTTGTCAAAACACATAGCCAATCAGCCCTCCTGGTACCCTCAACATTACCAGACCAGCCCTCCTGGTACCCTCAACATTGCCATGTTCAAAGTCACTTAAAACCCCTTTCTTCCTCATTCTGTTGCTCGGTTTCAACCTCAGTAAGTTGTCCCGTCCAGGTCGACATGCCTAAATGACTTGAGTTGCTGCCCTGTGATTGGCTGATTAGTTATATCTGTTAACAAGGAAATGAACAGGTGTATAGTGTATATAAATAAATATGGTTTGTATGGACACTCCCAGTTTTCCTATTGTACTTCTGTGTCTGTGTGTGTGCGTGTGTCTGTGTCTGTGTGTGTGCGTGTGTGTGTGTGTCTGTGTGTCTGTGTCTGTGTGTGTGTGTCTGTGTCTGTGTGTGAGCGTGTGTGTGTCTGTGACGACTATGATACGAATATGATACGACAGGAAGTAGATAACAGACTGTGTGTGTGTGTGTGTGTGTGTGTGTGTGTGTGTGTGTGTGTGTGTGTGTGTGTGTGTGTGTGTGTGTGTGTGTGTGTGTGTGTGTGTGTGTGTGTGTGTGTGTGTGTGTGTGTGTGTGTGTGTGTGTGATCAATAAGTGCATTAGTGAAAGAGGGCAGAATCAGCCCACAGAGACAGAGGAGGGGTGAGGGTGTGTCTGTGTCTGGAGGCTAGAATATCTGCAGCATCACAGCCTGTGTGTGTGTGTGTGTGTGTGTGTGTGTGTGTGTGTGTGTGTGTGTGTGTGTGTGTGTGTGTGTGTGTGTGCGTGTGCGTGTGCGTGTGTGTGTGTGTGTGAGAAATTGATGCAGAAAGGGCACAAATTGGTACATAAAAATTCACCATTGCATTGATACTCAAAATGTTTGCCCCCAGACCACCATGTCCCCTTCAATGTTGAAACAAAACAGACACTCCAGTGTGTGTGTGTGTGTGTGTGTGTGTGTGTGTGTGTGTGTGTGTGTGTGTGTGTGTGTGTGTGTGTGTGTGTGTGTGTGTGTGTGTGTGTGTTTGACTTACTGTGAGAAGCTGCAGTCGATCCTGAGGAACCTCGATCACCCTGAGAGAGAGAGACAGACAGACAGACAGACAGACAGACAGGCAGGCAGACAGACAGACAGACAGACAGACAGACAGACAGACAGGCAGGCAGACAGACAGGCAGGCAGACAGGCAGACAGGCAGGCAGAGAGACAGACAGACAGACAGACAGGCAGGCAGAGAGACAGACAGACAGACAGGCAGGCAGAGAGACAGACAGACAGACAGATATGTTAGGAGATTATGATGTGTCATATCAAATAAAACTGAAAACAATAGGGTTACTGTGTAGATGGTAAACAGACTCCACTTATAAAGCTCTTTTCCCTGGTTTTTCACAGACCCAAAGCGCTTTACATTGTTTTGTACACATTCACCCATTCACACACACATTCACCCATTCACACACACATTCATACACCGATAGCAGCAGCAGCTACCACGCAGGGTGCAAGCTAACTATCAGGAGACATTTAGGGTTCAGTGTCTCTTTGCCCAGGGACACTTGGACATGTGGCGGGGAGACGGGGGATCGAACCACCGACCCTGTAACCCAGTGGACGACCGCCCTACACACTTCCCCACAGACGCCCCAGATAGATAGATACAGTATCTCACAAAAGTGAGTACACCCCTCACATTTCTTCAAATATTTCATTATATCTTTTCATGGGACAACACTGAATAAATGACACTTTGATACAATGTTAAGTAGCGTGTGTACAGCTTATATAACAGTGTGAATTTACTGTCCCCTCAAAATAACTCGACACACAGCCATTAATGTCTAAACTGCCGGTTACAAAAGTGAGTACACCCCTGAGTTAAAATGTCCAAATTGGGCCCAAAGTGTCAATATTTTGTGTGGCCACCATTATTTTCCAGCACTACCATAACCCTCATGGGCATGGAGTTCACCAGAGCTTCACAGGTTGCCACTGGAATCCTCTTCCCCTCATTCATGACAACATCACGGAGCTGGTGGATACTGGAGACCTTGCGCTCCTCCATCTCCTGTTTTAAGAAGCCCCAAAGATGCTCAATAGGGTTTAGGTCTGGGGACATGCTTGGCCAGTCCATAACCTTTACCCTCAGCTTCTTTAGCAAGCCAGTGGTCGTTAGGAGGTGTGTTTGGGGTCGTTATCATGCTGCAATACTGCCCTGCGGCCCAGTTTACGAAGGGAGGGGATCATGTTCTTCTTCAGTATGGCACAGTACATGTTGGTATTCAATGAACTGTAGATCCCCAGTGCTGGCAGATCTCATGCAGCCCCAGACCATGACACTCCAACCACCATGCTTGACTATAGGCAATACACACTTGTCTTTGTACTCCTCACCTGTTTGCTACCACACACTCTTAACACCATCTGAACCAAATAAATGTATCTTGGTCTCATCAGACCACAGGACATGGTTGCAGTCATCCATGTCCGTAGTCTGCTTGTCTTCAGCAAACTGTTTGTGGGCTTTATTTTGCATCATCTTTAGAATAGGCTTCCTTCTCGGACGACAGCCATGCAGACCAGTATGATGCAGAGTGCGGCGTATGGTCTGAGCACTGACAGGTTGACCCCCACCCCTTCAAGCCCTTCAGCAATGCTGGCAGCACTCATACGTCAATTTTCCAAAGCCAACCTCTTGGTATGACGCTGAAAACGTGCACTCAACCTTCTTAAACTGGGCTGCATGGCAGTATTGCAACATGATAATGACCCCAAACACACCTCCAAGACGACCAGTGGCTTGCTAAAGAAGCTGAGGGTAAAGGTGATGGACTGGCCAAGCATGTCCCCAGACCTAAACCCTATTGAGCATCTTTGGGGCTTCTTAAAACGGGAGATGGAGGAGCGCAACGCTCTCTAATATCGACCAGCTCCGTGATGTTGTCATGAATGAGTGGAAGAGGATTCCAGTGGGAACCTGTGAAGCTCTGGTGAACTCCATGCCCAAGAGGGTTAAGGTAGTGCTGGAAAATAATGGTGGCCACACAAAATATTGACACTTTGGGCCCAATTTGGACATTTTTTCTTAGGGGTGTACTCACTTTTGTTGCCTTCAGTTTAGACATTAATGGCTGTGTGTCGAGTTATTTTGAGGCGACAGTAAATTTACACTGTTATACAAGCTGTACACTGACTACTTTACATTATATAAAAGTGTCATTTCTTCAGTGTTGTCCCATGGAAAGATATAATGAAATATTTGAAGAAATGTGAGGGGTGTACTCACTTTTGTGAGATACTGTAGATAGATAGATAGATAGATAGATAGATAGATAGATAGATAGATAGATAGATAGATAGATAGATAGATAGATAGATAGATAGATAGATAGATAGATAGATAGATAGATACAGCCTGTCAGCGCCTGCAGCCTGTCCTGTGTCTGTCACATGGTCTGATGAAGGACTCACTGTTCAGAGGAGCATGGTTCTATCTGCTGGAACACTCTGCTGCAACTTAAAGAACTGAAATACACAGAATAAACTATAACCCCCTCCCCCTTCCCCCCCTATAGAGTCTCTGTCCTCTTCACAGCAGACCCGGGTTAGAATCCAGCCCGGGTCGTTCTCTGTCTGTGTGTCTGTGTGTCTGTCTGTGTGTCTGTCTGTCTGTCTGTCTGTCCTCTTCACAGCAGACCCGGGTTAGAATCCAGCCCGGGTCGTTCTCTGCATGTCATTCCCCTCTCTGACACATAGGTTCTGTGAAGAGCCTCTGTGTCTGTTGCCTGCTGTGTGCAGCTATCAGTTTTGCTTTATGAACCAAGTTAGCACCGGTTAGCTTGGGTAAAGCACCATCAGCACAGCAGACTGGTGCTCTCAGCACCGGTTAGCACCAGCGCCAGCATGTCCCCAGAGGAGAGAAGGCTGCTCTGGTCTAACCCTAACCCAGCATATCCCCAGAGTAGAGAAGGCTGCTCTGGTCTAACCCTAACCCAGCATATCCCCAGAGGAGAGAAAGCTGCTCTGGTCTAACCCTAACCCAGCATGTCCCCAGAGTAGAGAAGGCTGCTCTGGTCTAACCCTAACCCAGCATATCCCCAGAGGAGAGAAGGCTGCTCTGGTCTAACCCTAACGCAGCATATCCCCAGAGTAGAGAAGGCTGCTCTGGTCTAACCCTAACCCAGCATGTCCCCAGGGTAGAGACGGCTGCTCTGGTCTAACCCTAACCCAGCATGTCCCCAGAGTAGAGACGGCTGCTCTGGTCTAACCCTAACCCAGCATATCCCCAGAGTAGAGAAGGCTGCTCTGGTCTAACCCTAACCCAGCATGTCCCCAGGGTAGAGAAGGCTGCTCTGGTCTAACCCTAACCCAGCATGTCCCCAGAGTAGAGAAGGCTGCTCTGGTCTAACCCTAACCCAGCATGTCCCCAGAGTAGAGAAGGCTGCTCTGGTCTAACCCTAACCCAGCATATCCCCAGGGTAGAGAAGGCTGCTCTGGTCTAACCCTAACCCAGCATATCCCCAGAGTAGAGAAGGCTCTGGTCTAACCCTAACCCAGCATGTCCCCAGGGTAGAGAAGGCTGCTCTGGTCTAACCCTAACCCAGCATATCCCCAGAGTAGAGAAGGCTGCTCTGGTCTAACCCTAACCCAGCCTGTCCCCAGAGTAGAGAAGGCTGCTCTGGTCTAACC
>CM049403.1:36370000-36372500 GCA_026929865.2 Hyperoplus lanceolatus | reverse complement strand
CTGTAAACTGGCATGTTGCCTCTACTGCTTTGTCTTTCTTTACATTCCAGTTTACAGAGCCTATGCTGTGTATTAACACTGGATTTGTTTCAGCACACACTCAGTACAGACAGGTAGTGGATCATGAGGAGATATTCACTCAGTACAGACAGGTAGTGGATCATGAGGAGATATTCACTCAGTACAGACAGGTAGTGGATCATGAGGAGACAGACACACAGTACAGACAGGTAGTGGATCATGAGGAGACAGACACACAGTACAGACAGGTAGTGGATCATGAGGAGATATTCACTCAGTACAGACAGGTAGTGGATCATGAGGAGACAGACAGGTAGCAGACAGACAGGTAGTGGATCATGAGGAGACAGACAGGTAGCAGACAGATATTCACTGATTTAGACTAAAAAGTGATTTAGACATCAAGCGTTCTCCAGAATCACTGACTGCACCTTTAGCTTGTCGGGGTCGAGTTCAGATTCTGTGAATTTAAAAAAACGACAAAATGAAAATAAATAAATAAGTTAAAAATTGAAACGTTTTGACTTTCTGACGGATCGAGATTCTTCATGATTTCAGTCGATTATGAAAAATCACTATTTAAACCAACAACATTATTTTATCACAACAAGCTAAAGAACACTCTGATCCTTCTGAAGCAGAACAGGCGATACATCAATTACAGGAGGAATCGGTTCCTCTTTAAAATCACTACATCTCCCAGAAGGCACTGCTGCTATCCACAGATAGATATAAAATGGATGAACTAGACTAGAATGGTTTTTTTTGTACCAGGCCTTAAATAGGTTTAATAATGCTGTGAAAACGACATATTGAACTAGCCTGGTGCAACCAGACCATCGTACTTCATTTCATTTGTACAGAAGGTCTGGAATCGCTCAATTGACAAACGTTAACTCACTGGAAGTAGGAAGGCGGGCGGTGCCAGGCTGCTATTTAACATGGGGGTCAATGAGACATGGCTAAATTTACCTTGAGACTGTGCAGCCGAGGCTCATGGGTAACGTAGTTCTGACATGAAACATTTGGACCAAAACCACACAAATGAAAACTACAAACGGGTTTCCTTCACATGGGTCAGAACATTAAAGATCAAAGAGACAGAATGTTTTATGGAAAGATTTCAAAATAAAACGTCAAAGTCCTGATGAGATAAAGATGACCTCATGGTTAACCCCTGACCCTGTGACCTCATGGTTAACCCCTGACCCTGTGACCTCATGGTTAACCCCTGACCCTGTGACCTCATGGTTAACCCCTGACCCTGTGACCTCATGGTTAACCCCTGACCCTGTGACCTCATGGTTAACCCCTGACCCTGTGACCTCATGGTTAACCCCTGACCCTGTGACCTCATCACGTTTAAAATGAGTTGAAGATGAAACGTCATGATCGTGAAATAAAGACTGTGACTGTGCAAGATACAGTATCAATACCTAAAACTAGCTAACACTAGCTAACACTGGCTAACACTAGCTAACACTGGCTAACACTAGCTAACACTGGCTAACACTAGCTAACGCTAGCTAACACTGGCTAACGCTAGCTAACACTGGCTAACACTGGCTAACACTAGCTAACACTGGCTAACGCTAGCTAACACTGGCTAACGCTAGCTAACACTGGCTAACGCTAGCTGGTGGCATGCTGAATATGACCGTGGGCCTAATGTGCCTAACCCTGCGCCTACTTTGTGTTTGAAACGGGTCACTAACGTCCTCCCTACTAACTTCCTCCCTACTAACTTCCTCCCTACTAACGTCCTCCCTACTAACTTCCTCCCTACTAACTTCCTCCCTACTAACTTCCTCCCTACTAACGTCCTCCCTACTAACTTCCTCCCTACTAACTTCCTCCCTACTAACTTCCTCCCTACTAACTTCCTCCCTACTAACGTCCTCCCTACTAACGTCCTCCCTACTAGAGGAGACTAAACATTTCGGGTATTTCTAAGCATGCTAAATCTTTTTCGTTTTTAAAAGCTTAAATCTGACTGACAGATAGCTGTGACACTGCTAACAGAAAGAAGTTTGTAAACGTTTCAAGTGGAAAGAAGTGATTGAAGGCTTAACTAAACCCCTAACCCTCCAGCCATTAGCCTGGCCCGGCCGTAGCCATCCAGCCATCAGCCCGGTGCGGTCCTCAGAACTCGACCTTGCATGCGGGGAAGCTCTCCTCCTGCATGGCCACGGTGCTGTTGGAGCCCAGCACGGTCACGCCCAGAGAACGCTGCAGCTGCTGCGTGTCCTGGTACCACTCGTGCATCGCCAGCGAATCAAAGGTCGGGATCAACGTCACCTGATCGAGACGGACCAATGAGAGGAGAGGAGAGAGAAATATAAGAAAAGAAAGAAAATCAGTTAATTCTACATTCATTAATTTTAATTTTTTTTTAAAGATATTTTTTTAACATTTAAATGCTTTATTGATAGTGTAGAGACAGAGTTGAAATGGGGCAGAGAGGGGAGTGACATGCAGA
>CM049403.1:36355000-36365000 GCA_026929865.2 Hyperoplus lanceolatus | reverse complement strand
CATGAAGAGATATTCACTGATTTAGACACCAAGCGATAGTGAATAATCCTGTTAAAATAAAAACTCGGAGGCGCTCATGGGGCAGTGGTCAGAGCATCCCCCCCCTCCATAGAGTCTCAGTCCTCTTCACAGCAGACCCGGGTTAGAATCCAATCTGTCTGTCTGTCTGTCTGTCTGTCTGTCTGTCTGTCTGTCTGTCCTCTTCACAGCAGACCCGGGTTAGAATCTAGCCCAGGTCGTTCTCTGCATGTCATTCCCCTCTCTGTCTGTCTGTCTGTCTGTCTGTCTGTCTGTCTGTCAAACAGGGGGAAACCCGGGTGGGTTCTCTGCATGTCATTCCCCTCTTGTCTGTCTGTCTGTCTGTCAGTCCTCTTCACAGCAGACCCGGGTTAGAATCCAGCCCGGGTCGTTCTCTGCATGTCATTCCCCTCTCTGTCTGTCTGTCTGTCTGTCAGTCCTCTTCACAGCAGACCCGGGTTAGAATCCAGCCCGGGTCGTTCTCTGCATGTCATTCCCCTCTCTGTCTGTCTGTCTGTCTGTCTGTCTGTCCTCTTCACAGCAGACCCGGGTAGAATCCAGCCCGGGTCGTTCTCTGCATGTCATTCCCCTCTCTGACACACTTCAACTCTGTCTCTCCTAAACCTAATCTGATAAAAGCAAAAATGCTCCAAAAATAATATTAAAAAACTGCTAAATGAAGACAGTGTTTCACCCTCAGCGTCGGCCTGGTCCCCGATCAGTCTCAGTCGCTCAAACTCGGCCGTCATGTCTTCAGGCGAGGACACTTTGGACCCGTCGCCTGCCTGGAGCTCCTTAGAGCCTGCTGCAGGACACACAAGGACAGACAGACAGACAGGCAGACACAGACAGACACACACACAGACAGACAGAGATACACACACAGACAGACAGAGATACACACACAGACACAGAGAGAGAGAGAGAGACAGACACACACACGTTATATATACACACATATTGCCCAAGAAACTACAATTTAAAAAAAAAATAAAATCCCAACTTTATTTTCAGAAACATAGAACTAAAGTCAATCAAAGTGTTAATTCTTAAAAGGCAGAAAAATTGTTCAAAATGTAAATAATTGCATTTAAAAGACGATAAAAACAAGTGATCAACAAAACGTTATTTTACCTTTGGTCCCTTTGCTCGGTGACTCTTTCTTTGGCAGCGTTCCGTCTTTCTTCAGAGTCCCACTCCTCACCAAGCCTTTAGCTAACCCTGAACTAGCTGCTAACGGTAAGGCTGAGCTGGCTGCTTTCTTAGCCTCTTTAACAGCTGCTGGTTTGGCCGCTTTCTTCTCCTCTATCTTCCCCTCTTTCTTTCCCTCCGGTCTCATCTCTCTCTTTGGTTTAGCGCTCATTATCTCCTTCTTAAGGACTTTGGACAGTTCCTTCTTTGGCGCGGTTTTCTCAGCGGCTTTGGTCGGAGGTTTCAGTTTGGTCTCTGTGTCTCTAGCTCTGGTCTTCTCGTCCACGCTGCTGCTGCCTCCTTCTCTCTTCTCCCCTGGGGCCTTCAGCTGGGACCTAACCTCTGCTCTCTTCTCCCCTGGTGCCTTCAGCTGGGACCTAACCTCTGCTCTCTTGGCCTCCACACGCTTGTCCTTCATTAAGGCAGCGCTGTAGAAACCATGAAATCCAGAATTGAATTGAATTGAATTTATTTCAGACATAGCAAAACAATTCAGAAACAAAATGAAAAACATGAAAATACAAAAAACAAAAATTATGTTTAAATTACTTCACAAAAAGAAAACAAACAAAACGCGGTCCCAGCTCCTGCTCGGGCTTGGCCCCCTAATTACTGATATGATATGCCTGAAACGGAGTATCCAAATCCAGAGATAGTATATAAAATGGATGAACAAGACATTAAGGCCTTAAATAGGTTTAATAATGCTGTGAAAACGGCATATTTAACATGGAAGTCAATGTGAAAACGGCATATTTAACATGGAAGTCAATGTGAAAAGGGCCTATTTAACATTGTATATAAAATGGATGAACAAGAGTTGAATGTCTTTTTGTACCAGGCCTTAAATAGGTTCATTAATGCTGTGAAAACGGCCTGTTTAATATGGGAGTCAATGAGAAAACGGCCTAGAAAGAATTCAAAAGAAGCTAGTTACTAAAGATGGCATCATCCACCACTGCCTCAAGTCTTTCCACAATATCAAGTGATGAGGTGAAGATGTATTTAGTTATTTATTCTACTCATATTTCCATATCAAACAGTATGATTTCTATAGATAGACAGACAGACAGACAGACAGACAGACAGACAGACAGGCAGACAGACAGACAGACAGACAGACAGACAGATAGATAGATAGATAGATAGATAGAAAACGACCTATTTAACATGGGGGTCAATGAGAAAATTGCTGAACTCACCTTGAGCTGGCGCTGCTTGATGGGCGGACCTCTTTAGCAGACGCAGTAGAGAGGGACTTCAGGCTCTCTTTGCTCTCGGTGCGTCTCGGTTGCTTCTCAGTGTGTCTGTCTGTCTGTCTGTCCCTCTGTGTCTGTGTGTGTCTGTCTGTCTGTCTGTATGTCTTCAGGGATTCCAGGTCCTTCAAGCTAACAGACGGATACCTGAGGAAGTCAAGATTTGTGAGACAGACAGACAGACAGACAGAGGGACAGACAGACACACAGACAGACAGACAGACAGACACACAAACACAAACAGACAGAGGGACAGACAGACAGACAGACACACATACATACAGACAGACAGACACACACACACACACACACAGACACAGAGACACACACACAGACAGACAGACAGGCAGAGGGACAGACACACACACACACAGACAGACACAGACACACATACCTGAGGAAGTCCAGGTGTTTGAGGCGTTCTAACCCGTCCAGGATGTGTCTCTGTGGCGTGCAGCCGGAGAACAACACTCTGACGATCTTCTCCACCGGGCTGGAGGGATGCCACACCAACAGCACACACACACACACCTGGAACACACAGAGAACAGAATGAGGGATGCCACACCAACAGCACACACACACACACCTGGAACACACAGAGAACAGAATGAGGGATGCCACACCAACACACACAATAATGCCTCGTTTCCACCGAGTAGAACGGGTCGGGTCGGAGCGGCTCAGAGCGGGACAGCTCACTTTTAAGAATCTCTGTGTTGTTTCCACCGCCGACCCTACCCTTACTGGTAGGGCGGGGTTTATGACCCTACCCTTACTGGTAGGGCGGGGTTTATGACCCTACCCTTACTGGTAGGGCGGGGTTTATGACCCTACCCTTACTGGTAGGGCGGGGTTTATGACCTTACCCTTACTGGTAGGGAGGGGTTTATGACCTTACCCTTACTGGTAGGGCGGGGTTTATGACCCTACCCTTACTGGTAGGGCGGGGTTTATGACCTTACCCTTACTGGTAGGGCGGGGTTTATGACCCTACCCTTACTGGTGGGGCGGGGTTTAGGCTGGACTGCGATAGCCGCCGCCAGAATGTGGGTCAAACTATCAGGCTGTGGAACAACTGTGGTCAAGCCAGCGTTCTCTTGTTTTGCTTGGTCAAACCAGCCGCTTCTTTATTTATTCCCCCCGTGTTGTTGTGAGCACAGAGACGGCTCGGTGCAACTGATAGAGACAGTGAGCGAACAGCGCTGGCTGCGGCAGCTTCGTGACAGCGTAGCAGTAGGACACAGTGTAGCCAACTGATTCATTTAATGACGAGGAAAAACACCACACAATAAACAGTACCGCGCTCACATTTTCGCCAAAACACAAGACTCTCTTCACTCTAGCCGAGGTGACTACACAAGGCGGAAATGATTCTTTCGACCAACTGTGGTCAAGCCAGCGGTCTCTCGTTTTTGCTCGGTCAAACCAGGTGCTTCTTTATTTATTCCCCCCGTGTTGTTGTGAGCGTGTATTTACTACTATCTAGGCTATGGCGTAAACACATAGAGACGGCTCGGTGCAACTCACAGAGACAGTGAGCGAACAGTGCTGGCTGCGGCAGCTACGTGACTATGGGACACAGTGTAGCCAACTGATTCATTTATTGACGAGGAAAAACACCACACAATAAACAGTGCTGTGCTCACATTTTCGCCAAAACACACTGACTCTCTTCACTTTTGCCGAGGTGACTACACATGGCGGAAATGATTCTTTCGGCCAATCAAATGACGGCAGTGTGTAGCTCCGCATTTTCGGCACCCTTTCAGGCGACTAGTACCCCTACGGAGGAGTACTGAGATTAGGAGCGGCTCAGAGCGGTTAGGTGCGCTTAAACCGTACCCTACCCAACTTTTGGCAAATGAAAAGCCAAACTACCCAGACCGAACCGCTCCGATCCGACCCGCTTTCCTCGGTGGAAACGAGGCATAACACACACCTGGAATAGACCCGAAGATCTTCCCATCCCATTTCTGTTTTTAAATCAATTGATTGTACTGTATTTGTCTCATTGCACGGTGTCCTTGAGTCATGAAAGAAGCCTTTAAATAAAATGTATTATTATTATTATCATTATCATTATCATTATCATCATTATCATTATCATTATCATTATCATTATCATTATCATTATTATTATCATTATTATTATTATCATTATTATCATTATTATTATTATCATTATCATTATCATTATTATTATTATTATTATATTATTATTATTATTGTTATTATTATTATTATTATTATTATTATTATTATTATTATTATTATTATTATTATTATTATTATTATTATTATCATTATTATTATTATCATTATTATTATTATCATTATTATTATTATTATTATTATTATTATAGAGAAGAGAAGAGAATGAGGGATGCCACACTAACAACACACAGACAGACATGTCTGTGTGTTCATGGTAACAGGAACAACGAAATGAGAAACATCTGTTATGAGACAACGCTCTCTCTCATTACAGTGTATCCATAAATAAATAAATTAAAACTAAATTAAAACTATAAAAATAGTCAACTATGGGGGCGCCCTTAGCTCAGTTGATAGGGCGTCCCCCCCATGGGCCCTTAGCTCAGTTGGTAGGGCGTCCCCCCCATGGGCCCTTAGCTCAGTTGGTAGGGCGTCCCCCCCATGGGCCCTTAGCTCAGTTGATAGGGCGTCCCCCCCCCTTAGCTCAGTTGGTAGGGCGTCCCCCCATGGGCCCTTAGCTCAGTTGGTAGGGCGCCCCCCCATGGGCCCTTAGCTCAGTTGGTAGGGCGTCCCCCCCATGGGCCCTTAGCTCAGTTGATAGGGCGTCCCCCCCTTAGCTCAGTTGGTAGGGCGTCCCCCCATGGGCCCTTAGCTCAGTTGGTAGGGCGTCCCCCCCATGGGCCCTTAGCTCAGTTGGTAGGGCGTCCCCCCATGGGCCCTTAGCTCAGTTGATAGGGCGTCCCCCCCTTAGCTCAGTTGGTAGGCGTCCCCCCATGGGCCCTTAGCTCAGTTGGTAGGGCGCCCCCCATGGGCCCTTAGCTCAGTTGGTAGGGCGTCCCCCCCATGGGCCCTTAGCTCAGTTGGTAGGGCGTCCCCCCCATGGGCCCTTAGCTCAGTTGGTAGGGCGTCCCCCCCCCCCATGGGCCTCGGCCAGCAGCGGACCCGGGTTAGATTCCAGCCCGCGGTCGTTCTCTGCATGTCACTCCCCTCTCTGCCCCATTTCACCTCTGTCTCTACACTATCAATAAAGCAGGAAAATGCCAAAAAAAAATATCTTTAAAAAAAACAACAACAAAAAATTCATAAATTTATGAATGTGGATGTTGTGTAGACAGACAGACGGACAGACGGACAGACGGACAGACGGACAGACGGACAGACGGACAGACGGACAGACGGATAGACGGATAGACGGATAGACGGATAGACGGATAGACGGATAGATGGATAGATAGATAGATAGATAGATAGATAGATAGATAGATAGATAGATAGATAGATAGATGGATAGATGTGTCTACAGCTATTACCTGTGCAGGTAGAGGGACGTCTGAAGCCTTTGTCTGGCTCTCCGTATCGGGCCACTGGTGCATGAAGGCGTCCATGCTCTTGCTGCCACTGACTGGGTTGAGGGTGTACATCTCCAGCCTGCCCACTCCCATCTTCTGGAAGAGGATGACTGGTTCTATGGTGGGCGTGTTGGGGCGAGTGAGGGGCTCAGGGGCGATGCCTAGGCTCTGGAGATGCTTCAGAGTGAGGGCGGCCTGGTCACAGCTGCGCAGCTCTACGGGGTTTCCCTTCAGAGCGCTTAGTTTATCAGGGGCATTCAGGAAGACGACGCCCACCTCAGGAGAGATGAGATTCCTCTGCCAATCCTCCTCACTCTGAAACAGAGAGAGAGAGAAAGATGGATGGATGGATAGATAGATAAACAGGCAGACAGGCAGGCAGGCAGGCAGACAGACAGACAGACAGACAGACAGACAGACAGGCAGGCAGACAGACAGACACTCTGCAACAGACAGTTTGATTTTTTTTTTTTTTTTTAATACTTAAATTTTAGATTATTTTTTAGAACACAAACACACAACTGAGAAAGAGAACACAAAAACAAAAGACAAAATAAAACAGACAGCTAACATGGCGTCCTCTACTCTACAGGTTTCTATAACAGCTAACATGGCGTCCTCTACTCTACAGGTTTCTATAACAGCTAACATGGCGTCCTCTACTCTACAGGTTTCTATAACAGCTAACATGGCGTCCTCTACTCTACAGGTTTCTATAACAGCTAACATGGCGTCCTCTACTCTACAGGTTTCTATAACAGCTAACATGGCGTACTCTACTTTACAGGTTTCTATAACAACTAACATGGCGTACTCTACTTTACAGGTTTCTATAACAGCTAACATGGCGTCCTCTACTTTACAGGTTTCTATAACAGCTAACATGGCGTACTCTACTTTACAGGTTTCTATAACAGCTAACATGGCGTCCTCTACTCTACAGGTTTCTATAACAGCTAACATGGCGTACTCTACTTTACAGGTTTCTAACATGGCGTACTCTACTTTACAGGTTTCTATAACAGCTAACATGGCGTACTCTTTTTTTTTTTTTTTTTTTTTTTTTTTTTTTAACCTTTATTTATACAGGTATATCCCATTGAGACCGAAGACTCTTTTGCAAGGGAGACCTGTTCCCATTCCCACACACATTCATACACCGATAGCAGACTAACTATCAACATTCACACGAGGCAAGGTGGGTGAAGTGTCTTGCCCAAGGACACAACAACTGTGACACAGGTGGCAGGGCGGGGATCGAACCTCCAACCCTTTGATCATTAGCCGACCCGCTCTGCCAACTGAGCCACAGTCGCCCAAAAAAAAACTCTACTTTACAGGTTTCTATAACAGCTAGCATGGCGTCCTCTACTTTACAGGTTTCTATAACAACTAACATGGCGTACTCTACTTTACAGGTTTCTATAACAGCTAACATGGCGTCCTCTACTCTACAGGTTTCTATAACAGCTAACATGGCGTCCTCTACTTTACAGGTTTCTATAACAGCTAACATGGCGTCCTCTACTTTACAGGTTTCTATAACAGCTAACATGGCGTCCTCTACTCTACAGGTTTCTATAACAGCTAACATGGCGTCCTCTACTCTACAGGTTTCTATAACAGCTAACATGGCGTCCTCTACTCTACAGGATTCTATAACAGCTAACATGGCGTTCTCTACTTTACAGGTTTCTAACATGGCGTCCTCTACTCTACAGGATTCTAAGGACATTGTTTAAACTAAAGGTAAATGTTAAGCAGAAAATAAAAAGGTGTCATGTAGGTCCCTTCAGTACTGACTGGTTTTCTGACCCACGCAATAAATCAAAACTGCACATTTTAGAGTGTTTTTTATTGTGGCCAGCCTAACGCAATACTCAGCCAGAGAGACAGGCGAACAGACAGACAGACAGACAGACAGACAGTATCCTCTCTTACATATTTCTCGTTGCCCTGGGCCTCTGCGACCTTATAGAGAGAGAGACAGACACAGACACACACACACACAGACAGACAGACAGACAGACAGACAGACAGACAGACAGACAGACAGACAGACAGACAGACAGACAGACAGTATCCTCTCTTACATATTTCTCGTTGCCCTGGGCCTCTGCGACCTTATAGAGAGAGAGACAGACACAGACAGACAGACAGACAGACAGACAGACAGACAGTATCCTCTCTTACATATTTCTCGTTGCCCTGGGCCTCTGCAACCTTATAGAGAGAGAGACAGACACAGACAGACAGACAGACAGACAGACAGACAGACAGACAGACAGACAGACAGACAGTATCCTCTCTTACATATTTCTCGTTGCCCTGGGCCTCTGCGACCTTATAGAGAGAGAGACAGACACAGACAGACAGACAGACAGACAGACAGACAGACAGACAGACAGACAGACAGACAGACAGACAGTATCCTCTCTTACATATTTCTCGTTGCCCTGGGCCTCTGCGACCTTATAGAGAGAGAGACAGACACAGACAGACAGACAGACAGACAGACACAGACAGACAGACAGACAGTATCCTCTCTTACATATTTCTTGTTGCCCTGGGCCTCTGCGACCTTATAGAGAGAGAGACAGACACAGACAGACAGACAGACAGACAGACAGACAGTATCCTCTCTTACATATTTCTCGTTGCCCTGGGCCTCTGCGACCTTATAGAGAGAGAGACAGACACAGACAGACAGACAGATAGACAGACACAGACAGACAGACAGACAGTATCCTCTCTTACATATTTCTCGTTGCCCTGGGCCTCTGCGACCTTATAGAGAGAGAGACAGACACAGACAGACAGACACACAGACACACAGACAGACACACACAGACAGACAGTATCCTCTCTTACATATTTCTCGTTGCCCTGGGCCTCTGCGACCTTCCTCTGCAGCAGACTGCAGACCCCGGGCAGGTTGTCCAGTCCACAGTGCGTCAGCAGCACACAGTCCACCCGGTCCAGGTGTCTGACCAGCTTCCAGAAACATGCCCTGAGAGTCAAGATTCAAGATTAGACAGACAGACAGACAGACAGACAGACAGACAGACACACACAGACAGTAGTGACAGAGTAGTCACAGAGGGGTGAAGGAGGAGGGAGGGAGGAGGGGAGGGGGGAGGAGGGAGGAGGGTGGAGGGAGGGGGAGGAGGGTGGAGGGAGGAGGGAGGAGGGAGGAGGGGGAGGGGAGGAGGGAGGAGGAGGGAGGAGGAGGAGGGGAGGAGGGAGGGAGGAGGGTGGAGGGAGGGGGAGGGAGGAGGGAGGAGGAGGAGGGGGTGGAGGGTGGAGGGAGGAGGGAGGAGGGTGGAGGGAGGAGGGAGGAGGGGGAGGGAGGAGGAGGAGGGAGGGAGGAGGGAGGAGGGAGGAGGGTGGAGGGTGGAGGGAGGGAGGGTGGAGGGAGGGAGGGAGGAGGAGGAGGGAGGGTGGAGGGAGGAGGAGGGAGGGAGGAGGGTGGAGGGAGGAGGGTGGAGGGAGGAGGGAGGAGGGAGGAGGGGTGGAGGGAGGAGAGGGGGAGGAGGGAGGAGGGTGGAGGGAGGGGGAGGGGGAGGAGGGTGGAGGGAGAGGGAGGGAGGAGGGGAGGGAGGAGGGGGAGGAGGAGGGAGGTGGAGGGGGGAGGAGGGTGGAGGGAGGAGGGAGGGAGGGAGGGAGGAGGGAGGGGAGGGTGGAGGAGGGGGAGGAGGGAGGAGGGTGGAGGGGGAGGGGGGGAGGGGGGAGGAGGGAGGAGGAGGGGAGGGAGGAGGGTGGAGGGTGGAGGGAGGGAGGGTGGAGGGTGGAGGGAGGAGGGAGGGGGAGGGAGGAGGAGGGGGAGGGTGGAGGGAGGAGGGAGGAGGGAGGGAGGGAGGAGGAGGGAGGAGGAGGGAGGGTGGAGGGAGGAGGGAGGAGGGGTGGAGGGGGAGGGAGGAGGGAGGGGGGAGGAGGGGAGGGGAGGAGGGAGGAGGGAGGAGGAGGGGG
>CM049403.1:36290000-36327500 GCA_026929865.2 Hyperoplus lanceolatus | reverse complement strand
CTGATTATGTAACAGTAGTTCATAAAGTTCAGATGTGTGTGTATTGCATTCACTCAGTTGTCGAGTGTTTACTGTTGATATAGAAGCTAATGGTGTTACTGGGGCTACTGTTAAATGTTTAACACAAGTCATTCATAATTATTTTCGGTCATCTTGGAGCCTGCAGTTGTTATTGTTTTATTATAATGCTGCTGTTAAGAACGTTTTATATATAACGTATTTATTACTAATGGTGCTCCTGTTGTTGCTCTTTTCTTTTTGTTTTAAATACAGTATTACTTAATATACATGTTCATAGCATATTTAATGTCAACTTATAATAAATAGCAACGGTTTGATTTCAAACTCTGAAGGTTTTGTGTGTGTGTGTTTGGGGGGGCACCCTGACCAGCCCAGCTTAGGGCACCCAAAAGCCTAGCAGCGGCCCTGTTACTGGGGCTAGTGTTAAATGTTTAACACAAATCATTCACATTAATATGTTCTAATGTTTGTGCACAGTGTGTTTAGACTACAACATGTTGACACTAGATGGCAGTATGCACCTGGTCTATGAAGTGACACTGCTCAGGTGTTTTAAGGTGACAGGTGAACAAAGATGGAGAAAACACACAAACCAGCCTGAACTCAAATTAGGACAGGCTCAAGTTAAAGTAACAATAGTAGCCACAGCTGCCCTGGGGCAGACTGGGGGAAGCGTGGCTGCCATTCAGCGCCTACGGCCCCTCAGACCAACACCTCAAACATACAGCAGTCATACACATTCACACCAGGCAAGGTGGGTGAAGTGTCTTGCCCAAGGACACAACAACCATGACACAAGTGGCAGGGCGGGGATCGAACCGCCAACCCTCCGATCACTGGCCGACCCGCTCTACCACCTGAGACTCAAGTCATTTATACAGAAGACGTCACACTACGTGCACCTACCGTCTGCCATGGGATCTACACCAGCTGCTCCAGCTGAGGGGCCTGCAACTGAAACACATACATTATATACACACACATGTTTGTAAATACTGCTATTTTGTGTGTGTGTGTGTGTTCGTGTAGTACAGGGGTCCCCAAACTACGGCCCCCCGCTTTTTATTGGCCCGTGGCCGATTTTAAAAATATAATGTAATATGGCCCTTTGAATTTTTTTTTTTTTGTGCATTTCTTAGTTAACCCACTAGTGCAGGGGTGTCAAAACTGATTGATTGGCCCGTGGCACATTTTAAAAATATAATGTAATATGGCGCTTTTAAATAATTTAAATGCACTCATTATATTACAGAGAAATATGTCCCATAAAAGAAAAAGAGCACCAAGCCCATCCCAGAGGACCCTGCATAATATTTTATTTTAAATTAATATTATTATGGAAAATCTATGCGTCCTTCTCCAATAGCTTCTAATTCATCTGACACAGTGTCTCCATTTTTTTTTTTCATACAAAATTCTTCAGCTTTAGTCTCTTAATTTCCCTCTCAAAGTGCACCAGATTCATGCATTTCGCTTTAAAAACTTTAAAAAATCTCCCGGGGGGGCATACCCCCGGATCCCCCTAGGAGGGTCGGGACCTCGGCTGGATACTATTTTCACCCTGCTGGACATTGGACGCAAAGGCAGAAAACACTGGGTGTATCATTGGCATATAAACAAGAAGGGAAATGTGTCTGTTTAATGTGCAAGTAAAGTGATGCCGTGAAGAAGGATTACAATTTACAAAGACACTATGAAACTAAACATCAGAGCAGCTACATGTCCTGATAAATGTGTTATTTTGCAAAGTGGCCCGGCCCTTCGTAGATTTTTCTGTATGTGGCCCTCAGTGAAAAAAGTTTGGGGACCCCTGGTGTAGTATCTTACCTTCTGAATCAGCAGGGGTTTGATAGTCATCTGAAATGAAATGAAACAGAACATAATGTTGACAGCTGAAGAAAAGGTTCAATATGAAGACATTTCAGCTTGAGTAATAATAAGAATTCTCTCATTACATTAGGTGACATTACAATTAGCTAATGCTTTTAAGACATTTACAATGAGTTAATTCAACCATGCATGTCATTACACCCCAGACATTGCAAGAATGGTGGTAGGATGGCCTTGAGGAAGAGGGGCTGACCAGTAACCATGAGGTCTCTGGTTCCTCCCCCCAGTAACCATGAGGTCTCTGGTTCCTCCTCCCAGTAACCATGAGGTCTCTGGTTCCTCCTCCCAGTAACCATGAGGTCTCTGGTTCCTCCTCCCAGTAACCATGAGGTCTCTGGTTCCTCCTCCCAGTAACCATGAGGTCTCTGGTTCCTCCTCCCAGTAACCATGAGGTCTCTGGTTCCTCCCCCCAGTTACCATGAGGTCTCTGGTTCCTCCTCCCAGTAACCATGAGGTCTCTGGTTCCTCCTCCCAGTAACCATGAGGTCTCTGGTTCCTCCTCCCAGTAACCATGAGGTCTCTGGTTCCTCCTCCCAGTAACCATGAGGTCTCTGGTTCCTCCTCCCAGTAACCATGAGGTCTCTTGTTCCTCCCAGTAACCATGAGGTCTCTGGTTCCTACCAGTAACCATGAGGTCTCTGGTTCCTCCCAGTAACCATGAGGTCTCTGGTTCCTCCTCCCAGTAACTATGAGGTCTCTGGTTCCTCCTCCCAGTAAGCATGAGGTCTCTGGTTCCTCCGAGTAACCATGAGGTCTCTGGTTCCTCCCAGTAACCATGAGGTCTCTGGTCCCTCCTCCCAGTAACCATGAGGTCTCTGGTTACTCCCAGTAACCATGAGGTCTCTGGTTCCTCCCAGTAACCATGAGGTCTCTGGTTCCTCCCAGTAACCATGAGGTCTCTGGTTCCTCCTCCCAGTAACCATGAGGTCTCTGGTTCCTCCTCCCAGTAACCATGAGGTCTCTGGTTCCTCCCAGTAACCATGAGGTCTCTGGTTCCTCCTCCCAGTAACCATGAGGTCTCTGGTTGGATCCCCAGCACCAGACTAGAGGTTGTTAGTAGTAAAACTAGTGGTGGCTGCTATTACATCTACGGTGCCCACCATCTCTACCATTGTGTCCTTGAGCAAGACACATAACCCTAAACTGCTCCAGGGGTGCTGTACTATGGCTGACCCTGTGTGAGGACCCCCTCTGGAGTCTGTCTGTCTGTCTGTCTGTCTGTCTGTCTGTCTGTCTGTCTGTCTGTACTATGGCTGACCCTGTGTGAGGACCCCTCTGGAGTGTGGGAACTTGAGAGTCTTTAGTCAGTTGGTTTGTCCCAGTTCAACACTTTTGTAAGTTTCTCACTATTCATGGAACAAGTAAACTGGAATTTCCCCCTTTGTCACGTATTTAACACAAATCTAATTGCTACAACTATATTTATTTTTAAGTTTATTTTCGGTGTTTGGACAACACATGTTATTTGGCTCAATTTATCACTGGCATTTATAACATTAAATATTTAATCCCAGACGAGGTCAACACAAAAATGTTTCCCAACTTGCCCACACAGATTAGCGTTTTACCCCCAGTAAATGTTCACTGGCACGGCAGACAAAATATAAACTTTGTCTAAACTTTGGTGAATGATTATTAATATACACTATTGAAGTTCATGTTGGATTTGTATGTTTTCCTTTAGTTAATAAGATGACATTTTGCTATAAAAATGCACAAACTGGCGGGCCAGTGACTGGGGCATCAACCCTGCATAACTTTACTGGGCAGCGGGCCGTGGGTCATGTTGAAGCCTGCCAGGTTTAGGACAGAATGTGTCATGGTTTTCATAGTGTAGGTTAAATAGTTATATAACAACTAACCTTTTCGAATCCCACAGCTCCATACTGGTTTACACAGCGCTTCACCCTCTTTAGTGGGAGGTTCTGAGAGTTTAAGGCGAATGTCTCCATCTGGCTCCTCAATGTAAACTTCATAGAAATTTGGGATTCTGCCTTCATGTCTGAGAGTTATCTCCTGTATAAAGAAAGAGAAGTATCCTCATCAAACCAGGTTTATTAGTGTTCTACAATATTTTTTTGGATGACGCAACTTGGGAATTTTTTTTTGAATGTGCAGAGAAACAGACTGACAGACTGTTCTCTTTGAGGATTCTGGAAATATGTTCAGAACAGCAGTAGGTGTCGTTCAACAAACTTTTGGGTTTGTCTTACACAGTAATTTTAATTTTAAGTATAGCTATTTAAAATTAAATGCATAAGGCCCTGTGCTGTACATTCTTGCATTTGCTTTTCATTATCATCCTACAGTATCTTACATAATTCTGAGCCACGATTCACTTTGTACACAGATTTAATTGCTGACAGACAGTACAGTGTTTCCCACAGAATTTTTGGAAAGTGTGGGGGGGGGGGGGGGGTCCGGGGGTATGCTCCCCCGGAAGAAAATTTTGTACCTTTTAAATGCATCAATCTGGTGTACTTTGAGGAACACTATTCCTATATAAATGGTGATTAAGATGGAGTTTAACACACTTATCAATGGTTAATGAATAAATAATTTTCTATGATACACATTTGAGCCATCAAAAAAATGAAGCAAAGGTGGTGGTTACCTGTGGTTCAAAAGAGTGAACACAAGCGCCCTTTGTTTTATTAGATTGTTGAATTACTAGTACTCAAATAACTGTGACTACAATCACGAAGGATAGCTCACAATATTCTTTCCAGCAGAGGGTGCTCTGCTGGAAAGGGGCAGCGCAAATTACCCACTCCCGACTCGGGGAGGTAGTGACCGAGAAAATAACAATACAGGACTCTTTCGAGGCCCTGTAATTGGAATGAGTACACTTTAAATCCTTTAACGAGGATCCATTGGAGGGCAAGTCTGGTGCCAGCAGCCGCGGTAATTCCAGCTCCAATAGCATATCTTAAAGTTGCTGCAGTTAAAAAGCTCGAAGTTGGATCTCGGGATCGAGCTGACGGTCCGCCTCGCGGCGGCTACCGTGAGCTGTCCCAGCCCCTGCCTCTCGGCGCCCCCTCGATGCTCTTAACTGAGTGTCCCGCGGGGGTCCGGCGCGCTTACTTTGAAAACATTAGAGTGTTCAAAGGCAATACAGTCACAGCGCGTGTTGACACCGCAGGGGGGGGGGCTGATTGACTCGGGGAGATTGAAGCCTCGATCCCTCAAGCGGCGCTTTGATAATACGTCCATGATTGAAGGAAATATTGTTTCTTGAGATCACAGCGCGAATCACACGTTAAAGATTTTTATGCGGAAATGCTATTGTTTCCAAGTGAAACTCGCGCATTGCAAATGAAATGTATACATGTATATTTTTTAAATAGTAAAATATACATATATATAAAAAAAAATGAAAGTGTGGCGGGGCAAAATGAAAGTGTGGCGGCCCGCCACGGAATGATACATTAGTGGGAAACACTGCAGTACAAACCTCTGGGGTAATTTCTGCTGTGTCGATGTCTGCTGTGAGTTGAAAACCTTTCTTTAATTTCAGGCTCTTGTCTGGGTGAGGCTTATCGATTGTTTTGTACCCTCTGCTGTCCTCCTTATGGTCCACTGCCTGGAAGAAAGCATTATAAGCCTAAAGCTGCTTCACAGTTACACTGGTGAACTGTGTCATCTGAAGTAATTCATGAAGCAATATGGCTTAGCACGGTTTAGTATAAATAACAACCTGTTGTACAGCAGGATCATGTGGGATCAGGTAAACATGTAGTTTGAGGAACGGTGTGTTGGGTTTATAGTATATCAACACGTCGCAGCGGATTTCCAAGAAAAACCCGAACCGCTGCAGGATCGGGATCAGGACTGCTCTCAGAGAAAAAACTGGTTCAGGTAACTTGACATGAGTCGCTGTGACCTCAGACACTTTTTCCACCACATCTCCACAGTCATCGATGTGTAGGACTGCAAACTTATTTATTATTGCAGGGTTGTCATCTGCACAAAGTACAAGCACAAACAATTAGTGAAGAGGAAAGGATTGGATTATTCTTTGTATATATGCTAAAAGTACATTTATCATTTTCTTATGTGCATTTACCTATGCAGATCCAGTGTGAAAGGTAAACTTCATCGAACTTCCCGGCAATGACTGTGACGTCCATGAGGGCACTTGCGGGCATGTATTTGATGCTTTTCATCCTCTCCATGTGTTTCTCCCAAGAGCAAAACTGGAACTTGAAGCTGACATTGTCCTTACAGACCCAGCGCAGGCCGGAGACACTACATTCAAATTGTCCTGCTTCTGACTGTAGACTAAGTGGGAAAGGAGAAAACAAATGAGTTTGTGTTTATGCACAAAACTACTGCATAAGAAGTAATAGAATAAATGTACAGAAGTAGTCAAAAGTCTGGGGACACCTTTACATTCAATGGTTTTTCTTTAATAGGGGGCCAAGCACGAGATAGGGCCTGGGACCACTTTTCATAGAGCAATGGTGGTATAAGCCCTGCTGGGCAGGGAACCCTGTTGTTTTCGTAAGGATTATTATAATTATTATTATTATTATTATTTGTTTACTAACTTTGCTGGTTCCACAGCCCAAATCGTGAGTCTTTACAAACCAAAGTTAGCAGAGCTAGTACAAACCCATGAAGCGTACACAGACACAAAAACTCAGACATGCGGCCACTAGGTGGCGCTACAACCAAGGACAACGCATTTTAGCCTAATACTCCCAAACCGAACATCCCACATTCAAAAACCTTACATCCCCGGAGTCTGTGAAGTGAGCGGGCCAGCGCCTTGTTATTCTACTGATATCTTCTCTCCTATCCTTCTCCATCTATCTGTTCATTCATGACATATTTGGCCTTACAATAATGTATTTAGACTTAAACAGAACATAAAATAGGCATTGACCACGATATCACATGGTGTTTAATGAACTAGTTGTTGGATTATAAAAATATGAAATATTTACATTTTTTTGACACATTTTTGTGTTTACTAAATGATTCCAAGTGTTATATAATACGGTTGAAGTCTTCAGTATAAATCTACGATATTGAAATAATAATAATAACAAAATAATGATAAACACTAAACTAGAAGAGGTGTTCAAACTTTTGACTGGTGCTAAAGATTTTAGAGTATCTGCCTTGAGTGAAATATATTGCCAATATAATTATCATACAGTCTCGGTATAACCAGCAGGAGCAAAGATAAACATTTTATTTGCCTTTTGTTCAAAACGAACCCAGCGTTACTTTTTTTCTACAGTTAGATTTTGCTGTCGCCATATTTAGAATGTTATCTTTACCTGTAAGTTGGAGCCTCGTCTGCATCTGTGCTGTTCACTTCAGGTTCAAGTTTAGTCCAGTCACTGGAATCCAGCTGCAGTGGACAATCATGTTTGTGAATATTATTTCATAATCACAACGAATGAAAAAGTGTGCAAATGCTCAACATAATAATAGTGAGTGAGTGTTGTGCACAACCTCGTCCTTGCTGGTTTGGAGGTGACACTAGTGTGTGTGTGTGTGTGTGTGTGTGTGTGTGTGTGTGTGTGTGTGTGTGTGTGTGTGTGTGTGTGTGTGTGTGTGTGTGGTGTGTGTGGTGTGAGTGTCTGGTGTAATGAGTGTGATGTGGTGTGTGTGTGTGTGTGTGTTTCAAGTCAGAAAGAGTTGAAATTGTACATGGCAAATAGTTTAAGTAATGACATTATAAGTTTAACATAGTAATACTGGAGGACTTTACACTGTATCACTGCTCCTCTCACCTTGTTGTCATCGTCTGGCAGGTTTTTCTGCACATTCAGTTTGACATCAGATTGATCTGATGGAGAGAATAAGTGAAAGAAAGAGAACAATAACTAAACCATGAATGCTGTGAGAACCATTCAGACTGATTGAATATTTTATCTACAAACATGTATTTGAAATACTGTATATTTTTAACATTGTACAATGAGCACAAGCTCAATTTAAAAACATATCTTAATGTTATTGAACAGTTTGATGAATGAGAGCCATTGGTTCATTACTCACGTTTCTTTGGTTTCTCAGCTGTGATATACATGTCAGTGAAAGACTTGTCAGAGATCCTGTAGGATGAACACAATCCTAAAGTCATGGATCAGGTTCAGAATAATTGTTCATTCTCTGAGTTAACCAACGTTCATGTTCTGAGACTGAATTAGAGGAAATAATTAATCTTTAGTAGAGATCTAAAAACATCACTGGAAAAACCAACTAATTGTTTAACTATACTGTAAAAACAGGTTATTTCTGTTCAAATCGATTGATAGTTTATATTTGCACTGATCCTACTTTGCACTTTAACGTCTGCACAACATTTTCCCTAAAAAAAATAAATATGTGTCTGATCTGATCTTATTCCCTGTAGAGGACTTGGCTGTGAGAAAACATCCTTGATGTTCCTTGAGCAGCTCCAACTGGTTGGTTGGGGCGCTCAAACAGAGGGTAGAAACCTCTATTATGAACTGGATGGGAACCTCTAATGTGAGTAAGGCATTAGCCTCCCCGTGTTTAGTACAATACTGCTGAACTGAGTCTGACCCTCTACTGACCTCAGAATCTCCAGTCTGTAGTCTGGATTCTCCACGAGATCAGAGAGAGGCTTCACTCCTGAATCCTGCAGGTTGTTGGCCCTCAGATCCAGCTCTCTGAGATGGGAGGGGTTGGACTTCAGAGCTGAGGCCAGAGAAGCACAGCTGATCTCTGACAAACTGCAGCCCCTCAATCTGAATAAAGAATAAATTATGTAAACATTACATTATAAGGGTAGAGGGCAAAAGAGAGTTGTGTTTAGGTTCTAACTAGAATGTCCTAGCAGAGAGGCTATTAGATGAAATACAGCAATACCAGAGTGAGAAATAAAAAGGGAATTTTGGACACTACACCATGGAAACAGTTTCTAGTCACAAAATTCAAAACTGAACCCGAAAAATAAACTGCAGTCACACAATCTGAATAAAAAGACAAAAGTGCAAAAAGACAGAAACAAATGGAAACACATTGTATCTGCCTTATTTCCCATGGGGGAAGAAGAGGCATAAGGTAACTAAGTAACAATAGTAACTGAGTCAGTGAACTGACCCCAGAGTCTCCAGTCTACAGTGTGGACTCTCCAGAAAACCACACAGCAGCTTCACTCCTGAATCCTGCAGCTTGTTTACACTCAGAAGCAGCTCTCTGAGATGGGAGGGGTTGGACTTCAGAGCTGAGGCCAGAGAAGCACAGCTGATCTCTGACAAACTGCAACCAATGAATACATGTGTCAAATGTTTTCAAACGTGTCTATAATTGTTCAGACACAATAATCAAAAAACCTTGATCATGGAAATTTTACTTTGAAAGGCAAAAAACAGTTTTTTGAGCTTAAATGTGCTTATATCGTATTCCATGTTTCTCCATTCTTTACAGGATGAGTCAAATGGATGGCTCTTCTTAAATATATGGTCGCATTTCCAATTTCTTTTATGGTTTTCTAGAAACAAGAGATGGCACAATTTCCCCACTGGCACAACTCACCCCACTCTCCCCTAAATAATTTTGCATTTCATTGAGTGAAATAAGTATTTGATCCCCTACCAACCATAAAGAATTCTGGTTCCCACAGATTAGTCCTCGTGCTTTAAATAAGTACTCCTAATCTCAACTAGTTTCCTGTATAACACACACCTGTCTCAACTTGTTACCTGTATAAAAGACACAAAGAGCTGTCTAGGACATGAGGGACAATATTGTAGACCTGCACGAGGCCGGAATAGACTATAAAACCATTGGTGAGAAGCTGGGTGAGAAGGAGACAACTGTTGGTGCGATTTTTCGAAAATGAAAAAAAAAACACAAAATGACCCTCAATCTCCCTCGGTCTGGGGCTCCATGCAAGATCTCACCTTGTGGGGTATCAATGATCATGAGAAAGGTCACCAAGAAAACCATTAGTAACACACTATGCCGTAATGGATTGAAATCCTGTAGTGCCCGTAAGATCCCCCTGCTCAAGAAGGGACATGTACAGGCCTGTCTGAAGTTTGCCAATGAACACCTGAACGAGAATGCTTGGGAGAAGGTGATGTGCTCAGATTAGAACAAAATCAAGTTCTTTGGTATTATAGTGACTCGCCGTGCTTGGAGGAACACCATCCCCACAGTCAAGCATGGAGGTTGAAGCATTATGCTTTGGGGGTGTCTCTCTGCTAAGGGGACAGGTGGACTTCGCTGCATCAAAGGAAATATGGATGGGGCCATGTACCATGAAATACTGGGTGACAACCTCTTTCTCTCAGCCAGGTCAGTAAAAAAGGGTCGTGGATGGGTCTTCCAGCACGCCAATGACCCTAAAAATACAGCAAAGGGAACAAAGGAGTGGCTCAAGAAGAAGCACTCTCCAAAGAGGAGTGGTCCAAATATCCTCCTGAGATGTGTTCAAACCTGGTCATCAACTACAAGACATTTCTGACCTCTGTACTTGCCAACAAGGGGTTTCTCCACAAGTACTAAGCAATGTTTTGATAGGGGAACAAATACTTATTTCACCAAATGAAATGCAAAATAATTCCTATATTTTTTTTATGAGATTTTCTTTTTGATATTCTGTCTATCACTGTTAAAATAAACCTAGCATTAAAATTATAGACCGTTCATTTCATTGTAAGTGGGCAAACTTACAAAGTCTGTGACGGATCAAATACTTATTTCATACACTGTATGTCCCCACCCAGTTCAACAATCCTAGTGTCCACTTTGTTCTGGTTCATTCTCTCAACTCAACATGTGGTGTGTGTGTGTGTGTCGTAATGTTTGATTTGAAGTGATCTGTTTTTTTTTTCTTGTTCCTCACTATAACAGACAGGTCTGGCCTCCCTGACATGACCTCATTCAAATACAAGAAATCTCGCTCTCAATCCACCCCCAACGCTGTCTCGGGTATATACTCACACTGCTGCAGTATAATGTTATACAGTCCTGCTTAGCTTTTTATTTTTACAGCCTTTCGTTGCTTGTCTATTAATGGAAGTCCATGTGTGATACAGTAAAGTTGGCTTAACCTTTGAACACAAACATTTGGAAAACTGAGCAGCATGAGATGTCAACAGGATTTTATGGTGTCATTTTAATCTAATGTCTAAAAGAGTGTGGGTTTCATGTAAGCCAGTCTGAAGTAAAAAATAAAAAATAAATGTCTTTAAATGCTGCTCCAGTCAAACTATTGCTTCTATTGCACTATTGCATTATTCACCATCTGGCCATAACAATTCAAACAGTGTCAGTTAGTATTGCTGTTGCTAAGCCCTAGTGACCAATATGTTGACCTGTGTACTGTTTTTTGTCATGCAGGTGAAATGTCAGTGGACCTCAACAGAGCATATGAACGGGCCAGACTTGACACAGAGGAGCCGGCGGCGGCACCTCCTCCTTCCAGTCCTGTGAAGGTCTCTTAAAAATAACGTTTTGTATTTCTGGTTAGAATCCAGGGTCTGGTTTCACAAAGATATTTTTGGGCTGGTCTGTTAGTAGTGCTCTGATTAGTCGGGTTCAAGTTAGACAGTTTCAAGTTAGACAGTTTCAAGTTAGCCACCCATACCTTTGGCTAACTCAGGACAACTACCATCGTTTCTATGGTAACACTCCATGACACGTGCTGACCAATTGGAGCAAATTCCCAAAAAAAAAATGAAAATGTTGTGCAATGGATGGATTTTGTGTATTGTGTATGAAGGTGTTCAATACTTTGCTCAGAATAAATATACGTGTATCTGTAATTGGAGGGTAGAGCTAATCTCGGATGCCAGGATGACAACTTTCAGAAGGTATTGGTTGTTTTAATATGGTTACACAATGTAATATTCCATTTTCCACATAGACCTAGCCCAAGCAAAATAATAAAGGTTTGAGCAGCAAGTTACAATAAAATATTGCACAATAGATTTATAGGATCATTTTGGTACACAGCATTGGCATATACAGGTTCCTCTAATTGAGTCTGTATGTTGTGGTTCATTGTTGTTCTAAAAAGGGCATTAAGTCTCCACTAAAACCTCCCCCCTCTCTCTCTGTCTCCTCAGTCTATTCTGAAGAAGAGTGTGACAATGCAGCACTCTCCATCTGCTATCTACCACTATAGTGAAGCCGGAGGAGAGAGCGTCCACCATAACAGAGTCAATGCCATTTTCCAGGCTGCCAAAAAGGATCTGCTGCAGGTCATCCAAATACAGGTAAGCGTAAAAAAAAATCTACTACTTTTATCTAATTTTTTAATATTTTTTTTTTCAAATTGAATGCTTCAGGTAAAAATACATTTCTCTGTGTGTGAACAATGTCATTCCATGTTGTCAGGATCCAAATCTGTTGGAGGGAAAGGTGAACTTCCGTCAAGTCAAAGCTGGCACTGTTGTGGCCCGTCAAGGAGACCAGGTCAGTGTGTTGGACCAGCCCTGATTTGAAAGTGCTCTTTGTTGGTCAGAGAGGTTATGCAATTGTATGGTCTAATAAAGAATGTCTGTCTGACAGATTTGCTGTGTAGGCGTTGGTTTACAGCTGTCCATTATCTTCAGCAGCTTGTACAACATCCCTCTCTCGCACCATTGTCACACAGCTGCCTACATTCAATTCCCACTACCAATAAATTATAACAGCTATATTTGAATATTTTTTTGCAAATGATTTGCATTCACAGAGTGACGACATTTTCCCTTTGATAATATGTTTGATTTGACTGCTGCTACAACTCGTCAATTGTTTCAAACTAAAACACATTGTGATTATCTTTACGCTTTGACATACAGCATTGGAGGTATTCTTTCCTCATAAAACCTTTGCAAAGCAAATTTTTTAGTACTGCATTTAATGGCAGGGGGTGTTCTGTAGTGTTCCATTGGCAGTCATGTGTACATCATCCTATTCCTAATGCTAACAAAAAAAAAGGAACCTTCTTGTAACTATAAATACCGCTGGGCAGTTATATGTTGTGGTAGGCAATGCTTTAAAGCAGGTAAAGCTCCTCAGAAGTTTTAATATGGTACAAGGTTACTTTAACTGTACATATTGTCAGGTCACAAACCTTTGACTGTCAAAACCTATTCAATTCATTTTGAGTCAGTCCAGATTTGTGCAAACCTTTGTGCAAAGAAAAATCCCATAAAGCGTTCTTGAATATTTGCCCTCACAAGCATGGCCCGTTTAGACGTATGGACGGACAAACCGAAAGCATAATGCCTTTAGCTAGCGCCAGCACGGAGGGATAAAAACTCCATAAAGTTACTAGTCGTGAAAAAATAATGCTGGCAAAGATAGAGAGGGAAGGTTGAGAAGGGGCCTCTTGTATCTTTCTAAGGTGACACTGATTGAACCGCAGTAGTTGATTGGTTAGATCTTTGAACCATTGAAATGAGGCACCACTGTAATAATCACACCACCCCTTTTTCCTGAGCTCCACGGACTAACTGATGTGTATTACTCAACCAGACCATTGCTTTCCTTCTCCACATGACTTCCAGGATGTGAGCGTGGCTTTCGTCATCTCGGGCGTCCTCCATGTGTACCAGCGTATGATAGACAGGGAGGAGGACACCCTGCTGTTTGTCACACACCCAGGGGAGATGGTGGGTCACCTGGCTGTGCTGACCGGAGAGCCCCTTATCTTCACTGTCAAAGCCCTCAGAGACTGCACCTTCCTCTCCATATCCAAGGCCCACTTCTATGAGTAGGGGGATCCATCAAAACATTGGCTCATGTTCATTTGTTATCACATCACATCACTTAGCATGCAAACAGATCATGTGTGTATGTCTCTTTGCAGGATGATGCGTGAGGAGCCCAGGGTGGTTTTGAACGTGGCTCACACCGTGGTGAAGAGGGTGTCGCCGTTTGTCAGACAGATTGATTTTGCCCTGGACTGGATGGCTGTGGAGGCGGGCCGTGCAGTCTACAGGTATCAGCTCAGATAAAGAGTATACTGCAAGAATTAGGACACAGTCACACTAGACCCAGTCGCCTGGCCTGAGCACAGTTATACATACAGTGGGTTGTACACATGTCATTGTGTTGCAGTACAACACAGGCATCAAGTCAAGTCAAGTCAACTTCATTTATATAGCACATTTAGAACAGCCGAGGCGGACCAAAGTGCTGTGCAGTAAAATACATTACATCCCAAACATCGTAAAGACACGTAAAAGTAAAACTAAAACACAAAACAATAGTAAAAGTTCTAGTAGACACTGCATCGAAACACAAAACAATAGTAAAAGTTCTAGTAGACACTGCATCGAAACACAAAACAATAGTAAAAGTTCTAGTAGACACTGCATCGAAACACAAAACAATAGTAAAAGTTCTAGTAGACACTGCATCGAAACACAAAACAATAGTAAAAGTTCTAGTAGACACTGCATCGAAACACAAAACAATAGTAAAAGTTCTAGTAGACACTGCATCGATTTATGACATTGTGACGCGTCTAAAAAAAATTTGAAAACGGGTTTGGGTTTTTGTGCATTGTATCCGTGTATACAGTCTATGGTTGTATCCAATTGTGCTTATACAATTTATAATATTTTCATATTTTCATCCGACAAATTGGCAGAAAACATTCCACCTCTGCGTCAGACCTCACAAACGAACAGTCTCACATAAATTGACGTCAGAATAGACTTCTATGATCGGGCTCGTACATGAGCATTCGTAGCGTGCTGCAGCACACCTCTTCTAACCTGGCCAGTGTCAAGGAAGTGTACATAGCACTCACAGTAGTTAAACATACTGTATTTAAACCTTCAATTGTGCTTGGGCACAGTACGGATTGTACTGTTGTGAGCGCGCCCTTATACACATTATAGATATAAATCCATATAAATATGAGAATGAAAAACACACTATAGGAATAACATTATGCTAGTGTGAAATGTTGAATTTTGTAATTTCGTTTTCAGACAGGAAGACAAATCGGATAGCACCTTCATCGTCCTCAGTGGCCGTCTACGCTCTGTCATCGCAAAGGATGATGGGAAAAAGGAGCTGGCTGGAGAGTATGGCCGCGGGGATCTCATTGGTGTGGTGAGTGAGTGGTCAGACACGGTTGAAATAAAAATGGGTTGGTTTTTTTTTTTAAATAAATCTACAGCAGGCTCATGGAAACCCATTTGTAGACAATACAAATGGGCAGTACAACAGCTGTTTTTTTTTGCTTGTTCAGGTGGAGGCCCTGACGCACATGAACCGAGCCACCACGGTGCATGCTGTGAGGGACTCTGAGCTGGCCAAGCTTCCAGAGGGAGCTCTGAACTCCATCAAGAGGAGGTATCCTCAGGTGGTCACCAGACTCATCCATCTACTGGGCCAGAAGATCCTAGGCAACATGCAGCAGGTCAACGGACCGTTGGCTGGTAAATGCATTCGATCTCTGCTAGTCTGGGTGTCTGGATGGGACTGTAATTCATGCATCAGTATATCATAGGAACAATACCAGTTATTATATGGAGATCAAGTCAGCTTATTACATTTCACCGGGCTGAGTAATAATGACACGTGCTAACCACTAAGGCCAAAAAACACTACAAGATGTGTTTCAGTATGAGATGATGAGATACAAAACAAGATACATGCAAGATATGGTGTAGTGGCACTCCGTCTCATTCTTCATCCTGTCTACCATTTGAGGAGTAATCTCAAAATAAAAGACAACTCTCCTTCGTTTTAAAACGATTACTGGAAAAACTTCCAAATAAAATAAATGCCTTGCACATCGAAAAGCTGTGGAGCTTCCTTCCATATCAGACTCCAAACGTTACATCCATAACAGCAACACAGTCATGTCATAACACAAAACATAGAAAAACCTATTATTTATTATTGTCACATGACTAAATGCATTTTAAACTATTTTAAGAATTATACATTTTAATATACTTTAAATACTTTTTAACTAGATAGTAATTATTAATCAATTATTTGCATATTGGCTCTTACACACGGTATGGAAATAACATTTCCGTCTCAAATACCCAATGAGTAAAATAGTCCTTTGCAGGTCGTGGTCTGGCTGTCCACACCCCCAGCAGTAAGTGGGACGCTGGGAATCCAGTGTCCAACCTGTCCACTGTGGCCATCCTACCTGTGTCTGACGACGTGCCCCTCACCGCCTTCCTCTGGGAGCTGCAGCATGCACTCAGTGGCATCGGTACACCACACACACACACACACACACACACACACACACACACACACACACACACACACACACACACACACACACACACACACACACACACACACACACACACAGGCCTTAGATGTGTCTACCTTAGAAACTGCCCCATGTTGATCATCCATCATGTTCATCCACATCCATTGCAATGTCTAGGTCCTATTTTAATAATGCTTTTGAGGTGTTTCTGTTTTTCTGAAGGCCCCATTCTACTGCTGACCAGTGACACCATCAAACAGCGACTGGGCGCTGCTGCCCTGGACAGGTAGTAACAGAAGGATTGTGTTCAGATCTTTTAAAATCCTGAGACATTTCCGTAATAGATGTTTGGTTCTTTCTGAAAACAAGACGTTTATTGGGTCATATGTCACTTAATTTCAAGGAGTACATATTTTTCCGTAAACAGACATGGTTTTTTGAAAACTTTGTAAACCTGGTCTAAAATAGTATAGATTTAGGTTTAACAGATATGATTAAATTCATTGTATACACGCCATAAAAAGGCGATGTATTGCGAACTGGCTGATATGTGTCTGTTATGCTTTAAAGTGTCCATGAGTACCGTCTGTCCAGCTGGCTGGGGCAGCAGGAAGACATCCATCGCATTGTCCTGTACCAGTCTAACTCTAGCCTCACGCCCTGGACCCAGCGCTGCATCCGCCAGGCCGACTGCATCATCATGGTGGGCCTAGGGGAGCAGGAGCCTACGGTGGGGGAGGTCAGTGCACATACGCCCACACCTCTTCGTCTACTGTAGTGTTGCTGGAACAAAACAATAATATGGGATTTTCTCTTTCACAAAGACACCAAATCAAATCAATTTTTATTTGTATAGCCCAGAATCACAAATTCGCATTTGCCTCAGTGGGCTTCATACTGCATACAATAAAACAAAGTCAAACAGTACAACATAATATATAAATAAAAATAGTGTGGATGCATGAGGTTCAATATACACAATTCATGTTTTACGTGAACGTCCTCAAATTTAGTTCAGTGAAGAACGTGACTTTGAGTCATGCTAGCTCTAATCAGCATGATTCACATAGTTGAGATGGAGCGGTATTTCAGTCCCCAACAAATAAGTATACAATCAAATAGTCGACTATTTGACAGTTCAATCTAAGGAGCCCAATTCCACTTCCTATCTCACAGTGGAAGTTGCTAACTTATGGTTACGAAACAAGGATCATTCTATTTTAACTTGGGGGTGTCTGATTTTGGATTTCAGAGGAAAATAGTGCAACATTTTTGAGTGAACGAGACACATACTTTACCTCAGAACTACTATCAAAGTACCATGGCTGAGAGTTCCTAGCCGTTTTGTCAGCAGTGTCTTTGTGAAGTGAACTAAATGTATCCATACAAAACTGTAGGTTGATTGACCAAGCCTTCTGAAGCTAATATTTTTCGCAATACAAATCAAGCTTTCTTTCTTCCCCTTGTGCCCCTGTAGTTGGAGCGCATGTTGGAGAGCAGTTCGGTGCGTGCCCAGAAGCAGCTAGTGTTGCTGCATAAGGAGGACGGCCCCCCGCCCAGAGGCACGGCCAACTGGCTTAACATGCGCAGCTGGATCTCCAAACACCACCACTTGTGCTGCCCGCGCAGAGTCTTCTCCAAGAGGAGCTTACCTAACCTGGTACCCACTGACTACACACTAATGAGGCTGCAATGGGCAATACTGCTCAGTTTGCAAATGCATGCGTGTGAGAGAGAGATGCCTAAGAATATTTTGTTTTTAAATATTTAAAACAGAAATGAAATCAATGCAAAAGAACAGATTTTAGTTCCTTAAATGACCTTTTGTGTGTGTGTGTGGTGTGTGTGTGTGTGTGTGTGTGTGTGTGTGTGTGTGTGTGTGTGTGTGTGTTTGTCTGTGTGTGTGTCTGTGTGTGTGGTTTTCAGATAGAGATGTACCAGCGTGTGTTTATAAAGAGTCCAGATCGTCATTCGGACTTCTCCCGTCTGGCCCGCAGCCTGACAGGAAACAGCATTGCCCTGGTGCTGGGTGGAGGGGGCGCCAGGTACCTTGTTATATATCTAAACACATTTCACACTGTACATGTACATTTGCTGTACATTGTAAGACTTAGCCTTAGAGGTGCAATTGTATACCATACAATGCCAATCTGAATAAAGGGCATTATTTTGGGAATTAGGTTTTATGCACGATTGTTCACCATTAGCGTGTCATTTTTTTTATATAGTATATAAAAGGAGCTAATGTTGGGGATGCCTGCTTTCTGCAACTGTAGATTGTGTCTCACTTTGTCATTTCAATGCATTTATTCCATTGGAAAAAGGGACCAATCTTTCGATTCTTGGTAACAGTTAAATTTTTACGCACAACAACCAGATCTTCATCATTACAATTGAACCTATTAGTTTGGTAATTAATTTAAGTTAAAGAAAGCATATGAAGGTTTTTAATTTGAACCTGTGTTAACATACAATATAATGATTCCACCAATACAACAACAAGTTTATCATTAGAAAAATGGAATGTATAAAACTCAAATTGGACGACTTTTGCAGAAGTATCAATTTCTAACCGAAAACCATTTATAAACTATGTACTGTATATTTTTCCCGTAAGCATGTTTCTATTCTGATTGATGTGTTTCTGTTTCTCACTGCTCTGGCTTGTTCTGGAGCTCTGACAAGGTACGGACCTTATTCCTCTTAGCTAGGACCTGAGAGATAACATATCTGAAATACAAATAGAGCAGTTCTAGTATCAGCCAGTTTCTGCACCCCACCCTTGTCCTCCTAGCATCCTTTATTTGAGGGAGCTTGGCTCTGGCTTTTCAATAATTTTCTTCACTTGACAATTTTCTTACTGTGCTTGATTTGCCTCTTTCAAATCACAAACTCAAACTCTATTTGAAACAAATAGTGTGTGCGCCTGTTTGCCGATGCCACTGAATTCTCCAGAATTGCTTACCCCACCTCTAATATCCTTTGAAAAGATCATACTTCAAATGTGAGACTTGTGGACTAACAACCTATGATACGATCCATTATACGTGATAGTGAATGAAGGGCTGTTTGTTTTCCAGGGGCTGCTCTCAGATAGGGATCCTGCGTGCGCTGAACGATGCTGGGATCCCTGTGGACCTGGTGGGGGGGACCTCCATCGGCTCCCTCATGGGGGCGCTGTACGCAGAGGAGAAGAACAACAGTCGCATGAGGGTCCGGGCTCGGGAGTGGGCCATGGTCGGTTGACATTTTGTTTCAAAGATAGGACGAACAACTTGATTCACTCCAAGTTGAAAATGAATGGATTTGACTACTTAAGTCTGTGTCAAAATGATAAGAAAAGCGCTTTTAGTTTATTCTAGATTTCAACATGGTTTATTTTTCATATGCACAACAACGATAACAGCAGCAGTCGTTGGCAATAAAAAGTCTTGAGTCTCAGAGGCTCTGTTCAACACACAAGTGAAGAGAGCAACCTTAGACCTGTAAATGTGCAGATAGAAAAAAAGTCTTGTGATAGTAGATCTGTACCAGATAAATATTATTTAGAATGCAAATGAAATAGAATACTTTACATGGAATAGAATAATGCGAAGAAAAAAATATTGATACACGATATGTACAGATGTAAAGAATGAGTTATAAGTGGTTAACTTAATAAATAAGTTCTGCATGGTCTTGTTCCTATAACATCTGCTCTCATATTTAACAATGAATCTAATATCTTCGGTAAGGATTTTCAGGAGAAATTAATTCTGTTTTTAAAAGCACATCTGTACATACTGTACATTTCATTCTGTCCTTTGCTAACTGCCTTCCTCTCTCAGGACATGACCTCGTACTTTAAGAAGATCTTGGATCTGACCTACCCCATTACCTCCATGTTTTCTGGGACTTCCTTCAACTCCAGCGTCCGCTCAGTCTTCAAGGGCAAACAGATAGAGGTAAGCTTCCTTTAAAACACTGTTGTTTCAGAATTATAATTTAAGATGCTCTGTGCTTTAAGGGATCCAGATGGTACATTTGTTACAAAGCAGCAACACCTGTGAGATTGTCTCTTTCAATAATATCGCCCCGAAACTCACTTCGAAATGTAATTTTTATTTTTATTTCTCTGCTCCTACCACCTCTCCTTTGCTAGGACCTGTGGCTGCCATACTTCAACATCACAACAGATATCACAGCTTCCTCCATGAGAGTTCACACTGACGGTCTGTACAACTTTAGCAAAAATATGAATACCTTTTGCATTTTTGGATCCACTCAGAACAAAAGCCTTACTATTTTACTGAAATGAATTAAACCTGGTTGCCTAGAGCGGCCGGGGGGGGGAGGGGGGGGGGTATAGGGCAACCCAAGCAGAATGCATGTGTGATTTATAATGCTATTTAATCAAAACAAGAAATAACGCTGCTATGGTCCCTTTAATATTAGGTTCGTTGTGGCGGTATGTACGGGCCAGTATGTCTCTGTCTGGTTACCTGCCGCCTCTCTGCGATCCCAAAGATGGACACTTGCTCATGGACGGAGGGTACATCAACAACCTGCCTGGTAAGAAGCATTGAGTGGGTCGGAGTGGGAATTCTATATTCCATAAAAAGACACAGGAGCACAAAGTAGAACCTTTACACTGAGTCATTACCACTCATGCATTTACAACAATTAACCAAAATACATTTGTAATAAAGGAACCTTCATAAATCCTACACATACAACTTTTTTTAAACTTACATTTGGAGAGGAATTATTTAATGAATGAAACAACTTCCCATGTGCTGATGTATCATCTCAGTATTTTTGTACATATAATTGTGTTGACTCAATGTAGGAGACGCTCAACAAGGCTCCTTATTCCTAATTAAAATAGCAGCATTACTCCAGTGATGTTCTACATTTGCCTTGAATAAAACCAAAAGGTCATTTTAGGGCCTTTTAAGACCTATAATGAATGTGTGATTCCTTTATGTTGGTGTCCAGCCGATGTGGCTCGCTCCATGGGGGCCAAGGTTGTGATTGCCATTGACGTTGGGAGTCAGGATGAAACCAACCTGACCAACTACGGCGACGCGCTGAGTGGCTGGTGGCTGCTGTGGAAACGCTTCAACCCTCTGGCTGAGAAAGTCAAGGTACACTTTCATTGTCCACCATTTTAAAAGGTCACATATCGTGCTCATTTTCAGCATCGAAATTGTAATTTGGGTTTCTACTTTTCATGGTGTAGTGTCTGAAAACCCCTTCATATTTATCACAGTGCCATTGCTGAATCTCCTATTTTCACCCTGCTGTCTGAAACACTCTCGCTGCGTTTCATTAGTAGTTGCACTTCCCCTCGTTCACTTCCCCTCAGCCCTTGTTATGAAGTAACAGCATATGTCGCACGGAGGGAACTTGGAGCTCGGAGGGAGACTGGGCGGGGGATTTAAATGGAACCCACTTGCCCTTGTAGTCGCAATGGACCTTCAGTTACATAGGTAGTTCTGAATGCAAATAATAGAAAATTATAAGATTCAAGGCAAGTGAACAAGGGCATGTTGAACGAGAATTGAAACCGAAACGCAGCGTCTGTCTCTTTTAAGCCCTGCCTTCCAAGAGGCCCAGTCTGCTCTGATTGGCCCTGAATCTAACTGCCGGTTTGAATTTAAATGCCAGTTAGATTGAGGGGTATCTGGGGTTCTTATCACAGGTGGAGGTAGTAGTGCTTGGATATAAGGGGGGTGTGGTTACTTTCTACCCTTATGATGTCATAAGCGGTGAAAAAGCTGACTGGGGTTTCTGAACACAGATTTCCAGAAAGGTGGAAGTGTAGAAAAAGAGTGGGTTGTTTTACCTCCTACTTTGGGAGTCTCTTGTCACACCATGGACCCATAGTAATGTTGAAAAAAGTGTGTGTTGAATAATAAGCTTGTGGCCATTTACTTGTCCCAGCTGTCCTGTCCCTGCATTCTAATCCTAACCCTGCATTTTACCATGTGTGATTTCACAAATGGGAAAATGTGGGGTTAGACAGTGAGACCATAACAATACTCTTTCAGCCTTTTCTCAGGCTAAGATGAACCAATTTCTAAAATGTTTGCACAATTGTACTACAATACACCTTCATATTTCCACCGGTGAAGTAGGTCTTTAAAGTCAACTCCCCCCCCACCAGGTGCTGAACATGGCAGAGATCCAGACCCGTCTTGCCTACGTGTGCTGTGTGCGTCAGCTGGAGGTGGTCAGAGACAGTGAGTACTGCGAGTACCTCCGGCCGCCCATCAACCACTACGGCACGCTGGAGTTTGGCAAGTTTGACGAGATCGCTGTGAGTGTGCCCTTCTCTTCCTTTAATGCTGTTGCCCATGTGTGTTTTTTTATCTGCAGTGTGTAGAATCTATTGGCATTTTTCAGAACACACTTCTTATATATGGAAATAAATTCATAACAAGTATGTTTTTACTAGTGTGTAAACTTTATTGTTCCTTTTATTACCTACAAATGAGCCTTTTATACCTTTATAGAAACAGGGCGCAGAGGCTGACATGGTGCCCCGCCGTGTTTCTCTACAGTAGCACATAACTGACAAACTTAATTGCCTTACATATCCTTTATATACTGTATATAGTGGATAGAAAAGCACCTGCAATCTGGAATCTCACCAATAGATGTCACTAAATATTTGCATTGTACCTTTAATCTCCTTCCCTGTGGCTGTAGGAGGTGGGCTACCACCACGGGAAGACAGTGTTCGATGTGTGGAAGCGCAGTGGCTTGGTGGAGAGCATGCTGAAGGACAGACATCAGGAGGAGTTCCACAAGACCAAAACTGGCCACGTGAGTGCAACTGCAAACTGGGCCTAGATTTTAAAGCAATGAACCAACTGTGTCGGCCTGGTACTGTGACCCAGTCCTTGTTGTTCAACAGAACGTATTGTGCAGTTAAAACACACACGTCCCTTCAGGTTTGAATGCGTTAGCTAATGTAATACGGTCCGTCACACACATCAATAGGAATCCCAGGGATTTAACAAACTTTGCAGCTTTAGTTTCACTGTCCAAATGCTTTTCACAAGCTACTGTCATCAATTTGCAGTAATCAAGTAGTGGTGATGTGATGGCAAACCATTACAGTATTTATTACCAATCATTTATAAAATAGAATAATAATAACAATTTATATATAATGTTAAAAATATGAATACAAAGTGGCTGCAGTTGATGGATGTGGTAAAAGCATAATGAAAAAGAGAATTGATCCAGTGTGTGTCTTCCAGGTGACCTGTCCCAACGCCTCCTTCACTGACCTGGCAGAGATAGTGTCCAGAATTGAACCCGTCAAGGTTGCCACAATCGAGGGTACGTGATTAATCAAATATAAAAAACCTGAATCACCTGTGGAGCTTTGGAATTCTAATATTTTTAATCTGTATGTTAACCCATATCCACTTGAAAACAAATGACTTCGTGAAATTCTATCAAAAGTTTAAGGATGAAGTTTTTCAAGCATTGTTTTTCTCATGATCCGCTACCTGTACATACTGTGTGCTCTGAAAAAAGAAATCTGGTGTTAATACTCACAGGCTAGGCTCTGTAAATGGGCCCCCTTGAGCCTAAGCTGTTTAGTAACACTAGATTTTATTTCCAGCGCACACAGTACAGACAGCTTGTGGATGGTGAGGGGATATTCACTGATTGTGACAAAGTGATTTTGACACGCAAGCATTCTCCAGAATCACTGACTCCAACTCTAAATGCTTTCTCTATGAAAACAGAAATAGAGAAAATAGCTTCATAATGAATACAGTGTTATGATTTCAAATGGGGACAATATTTGTATTAACAAACGTGTGCTCCTCTTTGTTGTGCCTTCAGAGGAGCTGTCGGATGATTACCAGACAGATTACAGTGAGGAGGCCGGCCTGTCTGACTACGATGCCTTCAACCAAGGCAGTGAATACACCGAGGGAGAGGAGACGGCAGACACAGCTGAAACAGTATGTAGAAAAGCAACACCTCAGAAAAGTTGTTAGGCATGGTGGCAGGTATGTTTGGGGGCGGCAGCGGCCCACAGGAAGGGGCGGGTTAATAATAATAATGGATTGGATTTATATAGCTCTTTTCTAGGCACTCTAAGGTCTTTACAGGGTTCCAGGTTCCATTCATTCACACAGTCATACTGGTGGTGGTAAACTACGATAGTAGCCACAACTGCCCTGGGGCAGACTGGCGGAATTTGTGGCCATTCAGCGCCTACGGCCCCTCCGACCACCACAAACATACAGCAGTCATACACATTCACACCAGGCAAGGTGGGTGAAGTGTGCCCAAGGACACAACAACCATGACACAGGTGGCCTGGCGGGGATCGAACCGCCAACCCTTGGATCATTGGCCAACCCGCTTAACCACCTGAGCCACGGTCGCCCCAATATGACCTAACATTTATATCACTGTATTTCTCATGTTTTGGACAGAGACGGTATTATATCATGATGTGACTTTTATGTGTGGTCTATATCTTTGGAGTAGAATTCTGGCCTATCCTTTTAAATAAATTGAATAAGTTGATAACGTATAACAATAAATGGTTGGCATCCTTTTCCAACAGAGACATGGCAAAGTTTCATGCATTCTTAACACCAAAGATCCTGATATTAACAGTGATAGACTTGACTATGCTTGTCATGGTGGAGGTCAAGTTAGGCATTTTGGAGGTCAGGTTAGGCCTGGAATACACTAGGGAAAACCCTACAACATCATTCATCATACATAACTGATCATTTTTCTAAACACCAAAGTCATCCTCCTATAGTAACTGGAAGACAGCGATGACTTCAATGTATTTTCTTTCCACAGGACGACGATGCTCCAATCCAGATTCGACACCGGCTGAAGAGTGACTCACAAGGCTCCAGTGCATGACAGGGCTGTTGACTGGGGGTCCACAGAACACACTCCAGTGCAGTGTGTCTGGTGAACCCTCACTCACTTTGTATTACAAACTTGTAGCTGATACTCTTATCCCAATGAAGAGGCAGGAGGCATGCTCACTGTCTTTGCTCAAAGGCTCTTCGGCAACAGTACACTAATCTGTTGGTGGATACGTTGACTTCCTCTCAGGCTCACACCCCTTCAAGCAAAAGGGAAGGTAGTTGTAACGGATGGAAGTGAGTCCCATTGTTTTATTGCACTTTTGTAAAATTTCACTGATTTCAGTAACAAATCGCCAAACAGGGGAAAGCCATGAATTCTGTCTGTTCAGCAAATGCATTTCACAAATCAGTTCATACACACAGCGATGCAGTGGAGTTGTTTTTTATACATTCATTGACTTGTACGGCAAGCCGTGGCTCTGTCATAGTTGTGGACAAACAGGGAAAATGTAAGAAACTGCGAGAACCCTTGAAAATATTTTAAGAGATTAGTATATTTTTACAAACGCATTACTTAGAAAATGCACTACAATCTTTCAACCATATAACATGATATTTTATATTATGCAGTGCCACTTTTGGGGGACAGTTATATGCATAGCTAGTTCCCACCATAATAAGCTCAAATCCATAAAGTACTATGGAGCATTTCACAATGTTTACATATTAGAACGTAAAACACACACACACACACACACACACTCACACTCACACTCACACTCACCTCACACTCACTCACACTCCACACACACACACACACACTCACACACTCACGCACACACACACACACACACACACACACACACACACACACACACACACACACACACACACACACACACACACACACACACACACACACACACACACACGTTTAATGTTCAAATCCAGTATTACATCATGTGTGTCCAGTGAGGAAGGGATTTCTCAGCATTACACAGATATGTTACTCTGAAAGAGAACAGGGACTCTACTAAGCTTTGGATGTGTATCATGAATGTATTTCTTCATTGGAGCCTGACTGTTTAGGAAAAGTCAAAGTCTCTGCAGTATTTTCATGGCATTGTAAAGACAAGTTCACGCAGCACTATAATATTATGGCATCTGGCCGACCACTTGACCGGTGAACTTTTCTTTACGCCAGGTTTTCTAGCTCTGTGCCAGTTTTATACTATGTTTCATTTTACATACTAACCAGGTCTTTATACTCAACACATGTTTTTTTTCGTGTGTGAATTGGATATACACTATTGTGTATTTTACATCACACCTGTGGTTTTCCCTTTATGACCAGGGAAAGCCTGTTATGAACAAGGTCCATTAGTAAGCATAAACAGGTGGTCAGGACTTGAACATTTGCTAAAAATGTACCTTATTCGCAAACCAAATCACATCATTCATGCAATAATAATGGATGAAGCTAAAAAAGCAGGTGTTTGCTTTGATATGTCCCTGCTGACATTGCCCACAGGACAGACCACTATTTGCTGGTCTCTGCAACTGTCCCATTAGAATAGAGTAAAAGTGAACCTGGCTTTGTTTTTAGTTTTTTTGTTTTTAGACCAGGTATGGTTGTTGCACTCAGCTGATATAATTAACCTACCAATACATGCATCTTCATGTAGACACTAGCAGATTACTGCTTTTTAGATACACAACCTAACAACTTAAAGACATAACTTACTGTTGTAGGTTAGTAATAAACTTGTGCTAGGACGTTGTTATATCAAGTTGTATGACAGAATGCTATTCATAGAACGTGGTCACTATTGTAATTGTGATGATGTTTTAGAGCCAGAGCCACTTAACGTAGGCACCATACGCAAAGTTGTACCTGCCAATTAATGCAACATTATGCTTTATATAGGTGCCTTTTGTCTCCGTGGTTAAAGAGCTCCTGTGGTATTGACTCGTAGGAATTCACTGTGAAAAAAAGATCAATTGTTAGGAATATAGTGGCTTTCATAATGCTTTAAAAATGCCATGTTTTTATTTTTGGTTTGCCAGTGGTCATGTGGATTGTGTGTTAATAGTGTGTAGTTGCCACTGTTAGATGTTGCCTTTTGAAAAACTACAAACCTTATTTGTTTTAGTTTGTTGTGACTGATTGCCTGTTAATGTGTTGCACCGGATAATGTACAATAATAATAATAATAATTTGAATTTATATAGCGCCTTTCAAGGTACCCAAGGTCGCTTCACAAAAAAGGGGGGAAGTACAGTGTTTGTGTACACAGGGGTGGGGCGGGTTAGAGGTCATAGGCCTCTGAAGAGGTGTGCCTTCAGGAGCTTCTTGAAAGACTTCACTGAAGTGGCACAGCGGATATGTAGGGGGAGCCGATTCCACAGAGTGGGGGCAGACGCACAAAAGGCCCTGTCCCCAAAGGTCTTGAGTCTGGTGCGGGGGGTGTAGAACAAGAATGTAGAACATTTCAATATGAATAAATAGTTAATAGTGGGGGGAGGGTAAACTGGTGGGTTATCTTAACAGATGAGCTATTTTATGTTTTTTTTTCTTTAAGTTGTGCTGTTGTGAAAGCCAAAATTATGTAATGCCTAAAAAGACAAATCCAGAAGATACATGTTTGCGTGGAATTTGAGACTAAGATGAGACTGTTTTTTGACATGTTGAAATAATAATAATAAAAAAACTGTTGTTGAAGAGGTGGAAGTTCTCACTGATCTTGTATAATATTTTGGTGTACACAGTCATGCCCCTGGATAAATGACACATTCACTGACCCTGGATTTCAAGAGGAAACTGAAAGTGATGTCTGTCAATCTAAAGAACCACACCAAACATGTGCACAACACACACCACAGAGAAGGTTGGGGAAGTTTGTGGGAAATGCTGCTTGAATGTGGTGCATCTGGACAGAACCACAGCACCATTGATGGCACGGATCAACTGGAGAACAGCACCATCCTGTGGCCTCTGTGTGTTTGTGTAACTCCTACCAGAGATCCATTCCTCAAGGGAGCACAAGCTAGTTTTACTGTAATGTCCAGTTTTGAAATGCTGATAAGAAAGGTTTTATGGTTTTAAAGGTACTATGCAAAATGCCCTTTTCCATGGTCTTTTAACATTAATATGGGAGACTACCAAGAATGAGAAAAAGCAACCCTCCCCCCTCATCCTTTCTGAAAACCTGTGTCCAAAAACTCCATTCAGACTTAACTCTCCATATGATGTCATACGGGGAGAAGCCACAGGCTACTGTTATGAAGCTACTGTTAAATAAAAACAGTAAAAGAACCCGTTAAGTATAGTGTACAAAATGAATATCATTAAGTGTAAATCTAATTATACTAGTGGAACAGCATCACATGACAGAGCCCTCGTGTCCAAGCCAACAATAAAGTAATTTTCCATGGACGAACGCATTTTGCAAACAGTGTTACAACTGACTGATTGACCCCCTGAATAGCATTCACTAGAATTAAATAGAAAATAGTTTACAAGACGCAGCATGCTCCTATCTTTATGTGCTCTATAATCGAACTACAAATGTCTGCCAAATAAATCGAAATAGTCAAAATGGTGCTATCTGGTGGCCAATAGTTGGTATTGCACTAATTTAAACATGTAATGCAGGACCCTAATGAAACAATAGCCCAAGTCTAAATTGCTATCATTAACATGCAGTTTTATTATAGAGAGCGACCTCTGTTGAAACGCATTGTTTTGAAATATGTTTTACCAGAAACATAGATATTGACGTAACGAGGCCTCGTCCACCCGTGGCAGTCACGTGATTTTTCTGGCGTGTGGTGCCATCACATCCAGCCGCTGGTGTCGAGTAGTCTGCTGCTTCGAGTGTATCATTACGAGCGGGCATACAGATACCATGGATTTCAACGTGAAGAAGTTAGCCTCCGGTGCTGGGCTGTTTTTCACACGAGCTGTCCAGGTAAGCAGTGAAGTGCTCGTTCTGTGGTGTCGGTCTGACGCTTGTTTTCATTTTGACAGCCAGCTGTTCCTAACGTTGCTGCACGAGACCTCACTTCGCAGTGAGCTACACTGTTTAGCTAACGTCACGATACGTATCGAAATAGCAAGCAGACTGTGACTTTATATCTACTTACGTTGTGGTGACAATACTATGATAAAAATGTCCTACAGTGCAATGAAATAGTGTTGTCCTGTTAGCCAACAAGGATAAGGTTGTCTTTTTAATGTAACGTTATATTTTGGGTAAGCTAGTTTAGCTGTCGCTAGAATACATTGTTAATGGGTCCTACGGTTCAGTCCAGTTAAAAGAGCCTAGCATGCGTTTATTTTTATTCAATTGGGCGAGTGAATTAACTGTCTGGCAAGCTCGTGAACCTTCACCGGGACGTCATGTATGATGACAATGGTGATGACTGATGGAAAGGCGGACGGGGGAGGGACAGCTGTGCTTTACAGAGGCTCCTCTCTCACTGTGTGTGTGTGTGTGTGTGTGTGTGTGTGTGTGTGTGTGTGTGTGTGTGTGTGTGTGTGTGTGTGTGTGTGTGTGTGTGTGTGTGTGTGTGTGTGTGTGTGTGTGTGTGTGTGTGTGTGTGTGTGTGTGTGCGTGCGCGTGTGTGTTTTACGTTCTAATATGTAAACATTGCGTGCGTGCGTGCGTGCGTGCGTGCGTCCTGCCTCAGTTCACGGAGGAGAAGTTGGGCCAGGCAGAGAAGACGGAGTTGGACGCCCACTTTGAGAACCTGATGAGCCGCGCAGACTGCACCAAAAACTGGACTGAGAAAATCTACAGACAGACTGAGGTCCTGCTGCAGCCCAACCCAAGTATGACATCAATACGACACATCCCATAATTAGAGGCGGAAAGAGTATGGCAAAATTACATATTCTCTGTAGGGAGAACTACTGCTATGCTGATTATGCTTGATTCTTGATTTACTTAGTAGGCCCATAAGACAAATGGACATATAGCCTATCTATTATAAACTTTTAGTAGAGGTTACTGATTTAATTTAAAACCAAAAAGATGCATCATCAGATATTTGCCATGTAATGCAACATACAATTGAAGTAGGCATAGTACATTTATATACAAGAAATATAGGCCAACAAAATACATGCTGGACTTATCACACTGATCGAAAAATGGATGGATTAAAAAAATTACATAATACATTAGAATATCTTGCATTTGTTATTAGTATTTATGAAATTCAGCTTCTACCTAGTGAAGGAGACATTTCATTTTGTCATCTGTGTATTAAAATGCGGTTGCACAATTGTATTTGCCAACTTTACTGGCATTGTAAGCAGAGTTCAAGTTGCCCTGTGGAGTTTGCAAATGTTTGTTACATTGAGTTTTTCTCACTCATATGCAAATGTATTTCCCTTCAATAGCCAGAATAATATTTTAAAATGTGTATTGTTTACATCCATGTTTTATGAGCTGATGTGCAACTGGCTGTAGAGATGTGTGTCACGTCTCATGCATGTGCATTTTCATGCTCAATCCCTCAACAACCACCCAAAAAATATTCATCCAACAGTGGTCAAAAACTCCACAGGGTGCCTTTAAAATGGGATCAGCTTCACAAGTGCAACGTTCAATAATAAAGGGAAATTAAATGTTAAAAGTCTGAAACATGCAGAAACATGGTGTGGTCCTTACAATAAGTTACGGTAGACACACACATTCAAAGAGGTCAAGTACGTTGTACATACTGTAGTTTATAAGCATCCTTTGTAGGTTTACAGTGACATGATGAAATGACATGCTGCAGAATAGGAGCTCCTAACATGTGACTTTCTGATTCTCCATGCTACAGTCGATCACACTGGTAAGTACTGTCCCTCCCTCCCTCAGTGCCCTGCTGTGGAAACATGTCATGCCTCTCAATCATCAGTACAGACTAGCCTAGTTGATGAACACGGTGGTCTGGTATTAAGTATTAAAGTTTGCTTATAGATACTGTACATTGAATGTACACTCAGAGCAGGTCATAGGATCAATGCTGTTCAGGCAGCCCGCTGATCTTGAGTCAGCACATGGGTTAATGATATTGTATGCCCATTGGCTGTTTACAAGTGAGAGCCAAACTCATGGCTTTTTTTAAATTGCCTTCTTTTTTTTCAAGTCATCTTTCTCATGTTTATCTTGCTATAAATCTGAAGAGGGCTTTTAGGGTATTCTTTCCATATATAAAACAACTAAACAGATTTGCTTATAGTTCTTCATCTCACACTAGTTGAACTGTTGTTGTCATGATTCCCGCTACATGCAGCATGTGACAGTGTGAAGTGATGTTTGTGTTTGTGTTTGTGTGGTGTATGGAAAACCATTCTCAACCTTTTTGTATCGACATATGGAGTTTTCCCACTAGTGCAATATGACTTGACAGCCAGATAGCTCATTACTGAACCGTTTCTTAGTCTTTTTAAAGTAGCTACGAAAAACTTTTAAATATGTCTGAAGATCTGAAAGTCGAAGACCATCAGTGCAAATAATTATATTTTTTATTTAGTTTTTCTTAATGCCTTTGTCATGGATACGCTCACCCAGGAAAACAGCTGGCATCGTCAAATCACTACCACTTGTCCAAAGGGTTTGCAGAAATGAACACAAACTGAAAGTAGCACCTTCAAGTCTCAGTGAGTCTGATGAATTAGTTAGTTGGTTCAAACCATGATATGGCTTTTATCAGTTTATGATTAACTGTATAGTTGATGTTTTGCAGTGAAGACTTAAAAAGTGTTTTACTAGTCTGGGGAACATGACTGCTGAATGGCCTGGTTTTACATATTTGCTGCATAGTGTACTTGTGGAAAACATGTTTACTATATGAGATACATATATAACTTTGTAATTGTGTAGACTCAACTCATCCACAATATTAATTTTTCCTACTTAACAAACATTAGACCTGGGTGGTTAATTTGTGACAGTAATGCATTGCGTAAGGACATTTAATTCATGAAAATAAAGGAGGTTATAGCTTATAGGTGGGACTATGTAGTCAAAATCAGGTTCGTTTTCACACAATTTATATAGCATTGATTGAAAAATAATTAGTAAAAAGCAATGACTGGCAAAATCCATATTTTAGATTTAGACCATGATCAGTTTGGAGTGGCCACGGATCAGACTTTTACTATTGTATTTAGGGATTCCACCCAAGCCTAACAGACATCACAGTCATTGTGTCTCCTCTGTAACGAGTAGGTATGGACATGTCAAAACTCACTGTAGACTTTTTTTTCCCATTCTATGCAACGTTTGTTTTTTTGTACCTTATAATGTTAGGGATGTGTCAGCGGTTTTGATTCCCCATTTCTGTGACTGTAGCGTGTCTTGTGTTCATTTACTTTACTGAATTACACCCAGTGGACATAATAACAGAAACCTTACATCCCTGTTGAAAGTGTCTGGAGTCATACTTAAATTTACTGATAGTTTTTCAGCCAACATTTTTCCACATTCTCTCATTACACTGTAAATCTGCAATGCCTCATGGTGAAGGTTTTTCCTCACATGCCGTTACAGACAGTATATATTTAAATCACAGTTAAATTTAAAGTTGTCAGTATTGCAACATGATAACAACCCCAAACACACCTCCAAACGACCACTGCCTAGCTAAAAAAGCTGAGAGTAAAGGTGATGGACTTGCCAAGCATGTCTCCAGACTTAAACCCTATTGAGCATCTTTGGGGCATCCTCAAACTGAAGGTGGAGGAGCATGATGTCTCTCATATCCACCAGCTCCTTGATGTCTTCATGAATGAGTGGAAGAGGATTCCAGTGGCAACCTGTGAAGCTCTGGTGAACTCCATGCCCAAGAGTGTTAGGGCAGTGCTGGAAAAATAAAGTGGCCATACAAAATATTAACACTTTGGGCCCAATTTGGACATTTTCACTAAGGGGTGTATTCACTTTTGTTGCCAGCACTTTAGACATTAATGGCTGTGTGTTGAGTTATTTTGAGGGGACAGTAAATTTACCCTGTTATACAAGCTGTACACTGACTACTTTACATTGTATCAAAGTGTCATTTCTTCAGTTTTGTCCCATGAAAAGATAAAATGGAATATTTGAAGAAATGTGAGGGGTGTACTCACTTTTGTGAGATACTGTATATGCCACCAGCAACAGTCTACACCCACACATTATTATTTTTTGTGTGTAGTTTCCATCAGTGTGAGGAGGAAATGAACTTGCCGTTTCGAATGCTTCTTTTGTTTCCCATCTGTGTCCTTAATGAAAGCCTTGTTGACTCTCTGTGCAGGTGCCAGAATCGAGGAGTTTCTCTATGAGAAGTTGGACAGGAAGGCTCCGTCCAGACTCACCAATGGAGAGCTGCTTGGTCAATATATGCAAGATGCAGCAAAGGAGTTTGGTCCTGGAACCCCATATGGTTAGTATGCAAACACTTAGAAAACAAGCTTGAAGCGGGTCAGAATCAAAGTGAGATTGTGACCCCGCATTAAGATCCCATCTGTATCTAGATTAGGAATAAACACCATGTTATGTACTGCTGATAAAAAGCAATAACAGCTAGAGTTTTATCAGATAGCCCTCCCCTCTCTATACTCCCCCTACAGACTCATACAGACACTATGAACCAGCTGTCACCCTGCTGGAACATCAATAGTGGTTCCATCCAGTTGGTTTGCTCTCTGCGTTCCTCTGGCTCAGCAGTAATCATGGTATCTGTACAGATGTCCTTGGGAAGATTCATAGCTCAATAACTCGTTCCAGTATCCGTTTTAGGCAAGAGCATAGAAAGTGGTGGCTTGTCATCTCGCTCTCCGCAGAGATTCTTGGATTTTGGAGTTTTGCAGCATCCCAGAATAAATTCTTCTGATGTACACACTGTCATTCGAACATTTTAACATTTGTATTTCTCATCTTCAGCAGTGATGTATCATAGTGTTTGGCTAGTGAGTCCCCATTAGACCAACCTTTATAAAATATCTGACATTTTATAGACCAAACAAATAATCGTAATCAATCAATCCATCAACATCATCAAATCATATTGTATTATGTTTATCACACACATAAATGCCTCAAAGAGCTGTACAACAACATGAACAAAATACAAATGTCAAAACACAAAAACCATTAAAAAAAGAATGACTTAATGTAACGACTTATGAACATAAAACATGACATCAATAGTGCCATAATATAAAATTAAAAACCCAACTGAAAAAATATCAAAAATAAATAGAAAATAATCAAAAGTATGGCGTCTACTTTACTTAGTGCTGAGGGTTGATCAAAGTGTGAACACCATTCTGTATTGAGTATCGGTCTGCACCATGTGCTCAAGAAAGAACTGCAGAAAGCATCATACAGGCCTTTGTCACATCTGTGTTTTTATGAGTCCAAGAGATGAGTGAGATACATTTTACTGGGTTTCACTCTGCATCTTCTGCCCTGAACATTAGGGGCCTGATGACCAGAAAATAATAAATATGTACAGAAAGTTAAGCTTTAATGGCTTTTTACTGGCTGTGTGGACATTAAGGGTGTATTCACACCTGCGGATTTTAGTTCAGTTGAAACAAACTCAGGTGCACTCCCGCCTTTGGTGCGCATCTTTCAGACAGGTATGAATACAGCAATCGCACTCGAGGGGGCGGACCAAACAAGCGCTCCGAGACCCAGCTGAAGAGGTGGTCTCGGTGCGCTTCCAAACGCACTCTGCTGCAGTTTGTTTGTGGTGTGAATTTGTCCGGACTCGATCCGACCCAATTGCAGGAAGCACTGTGCCTTTTCTTTTTTAATAAATCGCCGTCAGCTTCACATTATAGGAAATTGTTGTTGTCGCCAGGTTCATGCTGTGCTTTGTATGAAGTGCGTGTTTTTATTTTGCTTCCCATGTTATGGGACCGTCAATACTATCCCCGTGTCAGTTTGGAGCTGAGCCGCGCCGAACTGAACTGACACCCAGCTGACAGTTTCAGCTAGAGCATATAATCACTTAAAGCTGGGGTGGAGGATTTGGGGAGAAAATGGCTGTTGGTATAGAGATTCGAATCCAAATACCTCAACCGCTCCACTTTTTCTCTTTGGTCCCTCCCCTATGGTCCCTCCCTGACACGCTCTACACCAACAAGTCGTGCCAAAGTGAATGGACAGTCCCAACAGCCAATAAGAACAGAGAATCGGAGCCTCGCTCTGATTTGTCAAAGTGTATCACATACCCCAGCTTTAAACAGTAAACACAGTTCATAACACAGGTCATTGGCCCTGATCAGTTGTCCTAGCCAAAACATATTCTAAATAGGCTCAATATTCATAGTGTGCGTTACCCATAACCATAAAAGCTTTTTATTGGAAAACAAAACGTAACTTTTCAATTACTACAGAAAACAACCGTATATTCAGGAATTAAAATTGTATTGCATGTTTTGTTGTTTTTGATGTTTATTCTTTTTAATCCATTGGCAGATTATTGGGTGCTGGAGGGAAAGTCAGCTCAGGTGCCTTTGTTGAATGTTGACATCTTCTACTCTTTCCACTTCTGAGGTTTCCTCAATCCCAGAAGGTGGCGGACTCTCTTCCAGATTGAAGTTCTCTTTGTTTTCTCTGTTGTTGGGAGCTTATCATCATAGACTTCTGCCTGAAGAAGTTCAGTGGGTGGTTTGTTTGTGATTTCCTCCAGAATAGCTAGGTCTTGTTCAATGGGGAGGGACTGCCTGCACAGCTTCTCCTCAGATACTTTATCTTCCTTCAGAATATCCAAAACTGGTTCTTTGTGGAGGGACTGTTCCTCCTGGGATACTTCTGCCTCCTTTAGAAGTTCCAGCCCTGGTCCGTTAGGGGGGGACTCTTCCTGCCTGCTTGGATCCTTCTCAGATACTCCGGCCTCATCTAAATTATCCAAGGTTGGTTCTTTGGGGAGGGAGTCCTCTTCCTTCTCTTCAGCTACTTCGACCTCTTCCTGAAAATCTAGGGCTTTCTCATTGGGGAGGGACTGCCTGCACGGCTTGTCCTTGGACTCTTTTGCCTCTTCCAGAGTATCCAGAGCTTGTTCAATGGGGAGGGACTGCCTGCACGGCTTCTCCTCGGATACTTTAGCCTCTTCCAGAATGTGGAAGGCTGGTTGTTTGGGGAGTGACTCTTCCTCTTTGCCCGGTTTGTCCTGGGATACGTCTGCCTCCTTCAGAAGTTCCAGGCCTGGTCCATTACGGAGGGACTCTTCCCGCCTGCTTAGATACTCCTCAAATACTCCGGCCTCATCCAGACCATCCAAGGTTGGTTCTTTGGGTATGGAGTCCTCCTGCTTCTCTTCAGCTACTTCGGCCTCTTCCTGAAAATCTAGGGTGTGTTCATTAGGGAGGGACTGCCTGCACAGCTTGTCCTCAGATTCTTTTTCCTCTTCTAGAGTATCCAGAGCTTGTTCAATTGGGAGGGACTGCCTGCACGGCTTCTCCTCGGATACCTTAGCCTCTTCCAAAATGTCTGGTTCTTTAGGGAGGGACTCTTCATCTTTGCACGGCTTGTACTGGGATTCATCTGCCTCCTTCAAAAGTTCCAGTACTGAGCTGTTACGGAGGGACTCTTCCTGCCTGCTTGGATCCTCCTCAGATACTCTGGCCTCATCCAGACCATCCAAGGTTGGTTCTTTGGGGAGGGAGTCCTCCTGCTTCTCTACAGCTACTTCGGCCTCTTCCTGAAAATCTAGGGCTTTCTCATTGGGGAGGGACTGCCTGCACGGCTTGTCCTCAGATTTGATTGCCTCTAGCAGAGTATCCAGAGCTTGTTCAATGGCGTGGGACTGCCTGCACGGCTGCTCCTCGGATACTTTAGCCTCCTCCAGAATGTGCAAGGCTGGTTCTTTAGGGAGGGACTCTTCCTTTTTGCACGGCTTGTCCTGGGATACTTCTGCCTCCTTCAGAAGTTTCAGGCCTGGTCCGTTAGGGAGGGACTCTTTCTGCCTGCTTGGATCCTCCTCAAATACTCCGGCCTCACCCAGACCATCCAAGGTTGTTTCTTTGGGGAAGGAGTCCTCCTGCTTCTCTTCAGCTACTTCGGCCTCTTCCTGAAAATCTAGGGCTTGTTCAATGGGGAGGGACTGCCTGGACGGCTTCTCCTCAGATACTATGGCCTCCTTCAGAATGTCCAGGATTGGTTCATTGGGGAGGGACTCAGTGTGTCGACATGGCTTATCTTCACAGACTTTGGCCTCCTCCAGGGGTTCCGTGGCTGATCCATGAGGGGGAAGCTCTTCTTGCTTGGATGACTCATCGTCTTGCTTCTGCTTAATCGTGCCAATGTTTCGTCTGGATGGCTGGTACTCTTCTCTCTCAGCCTTTAGCTCATTGCAAAGCTCAAGGTTGAGCGAGATCTGGCTGTTGAGCTGAGCTTTCAACTCTTCCATCTCTCTCCTGAAAACCCTCTCCCTCTCAAAGGCGTTGTGCTGCAGGATATTGATTTCCCTGGCCATCGTTTGACGAAGGGCTTCCTGTTGAGCTAGAAAGGTGTGGATCACATGCCAGTACTCAATAACCTTGTATGTATGTGACTTGCTTTTGTTTTCAAG
>CM049403.1:36282500-36285000 GCA_026929865.2 Hyperoplus lanceolatus | reverse complement strand
ACACACACACACACACACACACACGCACAGACAGACTCCACCCGCTCGAAGTGGACATGTTACGAGTTAACGACAAAATAAACGCACTGCAAAGCCTTAAGACTGTGGACAGCTTGACTTTCTCTTCATAACAGAGAGACAGACAGAGAGAGAGAGACAGACAGGGAGAGAGAGAGAGAAAGAAAGACAGACAGACAGACAGACAGAGAGAGGGACAGAGAGAGGCAGAAAGACAGAGAGGCAGACAGACACACACACAATCCTTTGTCTATACTGTATATATATAAATATGTACTGATGAGAGTCAACGATAAAAATTAAGGCAAACACACACCTGAAAACAGTGGACAGCTCTACTTACTGCTCTCAACATGAAGACACACACACACACACACACACACACACACACACACACACACACACACACACACACACACACACACACACACACACACCTGTCTATATATAAATGTACTAGTGATGACCCTTGATGACAGAAAGCTTTGCCCCAAACAGTAAAGAGATCTGTGTGTGTAATCACTGACTTTATCATGATCACATATTCACAATGTTACGGCTTCACTAAAGAGAAGAGTTAGAACTTACCTGTCTCACACACACACACACACACACACACACACACACACACACCCCCCCCCCCCCCCCACACACACACACACACACACACACACACACACACGTACACACAGAAGAGAAGAGTTAGAACTTACCTGTCCATGGCCGAGCCCAAGATAAGATGCCTTTGTATTTTAACATCTGGGTTATTCAGTATAGCACATGCACACACACACACACACACACACTAACACAAGTACACACACACACTAACACACGTTCACACACACTAACACACGTACATACACACACGTACACACAAACACACACACGTTCACACACACTAACACACGTACACACACACTCTAACACAAACACACACAATAACATACACACATACATACACACACACACACTAACACACGATAAAGTCTAGTTCTGGAGAGGAAATGTGTCGCTCAAAATAAATGAAATTCTGCGAGTCATTCATGTCTCAGTGTGCGTTGCTCGTTTCTATTCTCTTCCAGTTTTAACATCGAGAACAAAGTTTAGATGAAGACCAGGGGCCTGTTTCAGGTAGCTGGTTTTACATACTCTGGGTTCAACCCTGCGCTCTGAGTTGGTCAACTCAGAGCGCAGGGTTGACGAGAAACTCTGGGTTTTGGGTTTCAGAACAGTGGATCAGCGTTGGGTCAATCAACTCTGAGCGTGTTCACTCTGGGTGGAGCGTGTGCGTAAAAGCCATCGTCAATGGATCGCTGATAACATGATTCACCATGGAAACAGAAGAAACAAATGCTTGATCCTCCCACTTCTCCACTTCTCAAAAAAGAAAAAAAAAACTTCTCCGCTCCTCCGACTAGAGTAAGAAATATTAACTTATGAGCTTATGGAGAAGAATGAACGCGGATAGTCTCATAACTCTGATCTAATCACTTCGGCAAAAAAACGGTGCAAACGTTTTTTGTCAAGAGCATCATTGCTTCCGTATGAGAAGCAAGTCTATTTTAAGAATTAAGTTACGCATATCAGCAGCAACAAAATGATCAAGCTGCCGCTGCACAGCACTGCTGACAGTGGTTTATATTCGCTGTAGCTTATTATGTAGGCAAGCTATAATAGGCCTACTGTGCAGTAAACAGACTGTCGCTTCTTTTAAATGGGGAGTGAAAGATATTAACGTTTGACACATAAGGTGACAGTTTCCATTGTAGATCCTGATTGTTTTATTACCAGATCCCTTGTCCTCTAGTGATCACAGTTTAAATTATTATATTATTTCTATATTCATATTGGGCTATTTAACGAGGCTCGTCTGTGACTTTGGGATGACACAAGTGAACAGTAACGATCGCGTGCAGCCGCGGAATTGCATTTCAACCTGACATAAATAGCCTATGTTCAGTGGCACAGATGTTAAAAAACTACTGATAATGATAAAAAGAAATAACGAGATACATACAATACAATAGGTTTATTAATCTGAATGTAAAGCATGTCACGATGTGTAAGGTGGCCGCATATGAACGAACGAGGGCTGAGAACAAGGCTACTGATCAAATGATCGATCAAACGTAAAATCATCAGGAAATGATAAAAACATCCCGATGGAGATTTCTATAGAGTGATTTTGCTTCAAACTGTTCAGGGACGCGTGTGACAGTGACTCTTTCTTCAGTCGGAGCTGCAGCGTAAAGTGAAAACAGACTCAGGGTAGGTCTAACCACCTATCCAGCAGGTTAGACCCACGGCGTATGTTGCCGCAGTAACTGACTCTCGGTTGCACTGAACCTGCTTCTTGAAACGGAAAACCCAGAGTTTCCACCAACTCAGAGCGAACAAACTCTGGGTTGCCTCAAAACCAGCTACCTGAAACAGGCCCCTGAAGAACAACGTTTAGATGAAGAACAGAAGAACAAAGTTT
>CM049403.1:36245000-36250000 GCA_026929865.2 Hyperoplus lanceolatus | reverse complement strand
TAGTGACTGTGTATTTATAGCTGTGTGTGTGTGTGTGTGTGTGTGTGTGTGTGTGTGTGTGTGTGTGCGTGTGTGTTTGTGTTTTTATGGATAAATGTGGATTCCTTTTCAGAGAAGTGGTTGTGTCTGTGTTTGAATCATTGCTCTGTGTCCCCCCCACACTCACATTGTTTTTATGGATAAATGTGGATTCCTAATTTCAGAGAAGTGGTTGTGTCTGGTTTGAATCATTCTGTCAAATCAGAACAACTACCACACACACACACACACACACACACACACACACACACACACACACACACACACACACACACACACACACACACACACACTCACATTGCTCTGAGTCACCGTGTATTAGAGGAGTGAGAGATAAGATCTGTCAAAACAGAACAACTACACACACACACACACACACACACACACACACACACACACACACACACACACACACACACACACACACACACACACACACACACACACACACACACACACACACACACACACACACACACACACACACACACAGAGGAGGAATCCTTCCCGTCACAGAGGGAGTCATGCTGCTCTGCTACGTTATCATTCTCTCTCTCACTCCCTCGTCCTCTTCAACTGAGAAACAACAAGTCAGCAAAATGTATTTTTTTTGTGTGTGTGTGTGTGTGTGTGTGTGTGTGTGTGTGTGTGTGTGTGACTGTGTGTGTGTGTGTGTGTCTGTGACTGTGTGTGTCTGTGTCTGTGACTGTGTGTGTCTGTGACTGTGTCTGTCTGTCTGTCTGTTCCAACCCTAACCCTAACTCAGAGATTTTTTAAAGGTGCAGTCAGTGATTCTGGAGAACGCTTGTTCAGTGAATATCTCCTCATGATCCACTACCTGTCTGTACTGAGTGAATATCTCCTCATGATCCACTACCTGTCTGTACTGAGTGAATATCTCCTCATGATCCACTACCTGTCTGTACTGAGTGAATATCTCCTCATGATCCACTACCTGTCTGTACTGTGTGTGTGCTGAAAATAAATCCATTGTTAATACACAGCCTAGCCTCTGTAAACTGGTATGTAATCAAAATATAGACATGCCAGTTTACAGAGCCTAGGCTGTGTATTAACACTGGGTTAGGTTACCAGACAGGTAGTGGATCATGAGGAGATATTCACTGATTTTGACAACAAGCGTTCTCCAGAATCACTGACTACACCTTTAAAAGGTTGAGGTTAGGGATGGCCATTTAGAATTTTTTCTTTAACCGGTTACCAACAAGAATTAACGGTTATTAACCGGTTAACCGTTAAGATTTGTTCTAAGGACCGGCATATTAATTTAAAAGCCAGGTTAACCTGTTAACCATGGACATCCGTAGGTGAGAGTGATTCTGTCATTATTCAGACAGCTGTGACTGATGGTGAAACATGAATAATTCAGTGTAATAACTGTTGCTGTTGTAATAGTTGTAATAGTGAAACCATCCTCACCTCTGACGGCCAGGCTCTGAGTCACCAGCTGAGCTCCGTGCTGATTGGAGGCTTCACACTGGTAGGAGGCGGAGTCTTCCAGCCGGGCCAATGGCAGGCTGAGGCTCAGGGTGTGGGAGGGGCCAGTCCTCTGTAACTCCTCCCCTTTAGAGCAGCACAGTATACAGACGGTTTGACTGTTACTAGGAAGTAGGTTAGTATTTATATAACAAAACCATAACAAAGTGATGTATACATGGTACAGGGCATATTAAAATGAGCAGAACAGAGGGAGGAGAGCCCGTTAAAATGAGCAGAACAGAGGGAGGAGAGCCCGTTAAAATGAGCAGAACAGAGGGAGGAGAGCCCGTTAAAATGACCAGAACAGAGGGAGGAGAGCCCGTTAAAATGAGCAGAACAGAGGGAGGAGAGCCCGTTAAAATGACCAGAACAGAGGGAGGAGAGCCCGTTAAAATGACCAGAACAGAGGGAGGAGAGCCCGTTAAAATGACCAGAACAGAGGGAGGAGAGCCCGTTAAAATGACCAGAACAGAGGGAGGAGAGCCCGTTAAAATGACCAGAACAGAGGGAGGAGAGCCCGTTAAAATGAGCAGAACAGAGGGAGGAGAGCCCGTTAAAATGAGCAGAACAGAGGGAGGAGAGCCCGTTAAAATGACCAGAACAGAGGGAGGAGAGCCCGTTAAAATGACCAGAACAGAGGGAGGAGAGCCCGTTAAAATGAGCAGAACAGAGGGAGGAGAGCCCGTTAAAATGAGCAGAACAGAGGGAGGAGAGCCCGTTAAAATGAGCAGAACAGAGGGAGGAGAGCCCGTTAAAATGACCAGAACAGAGGGAGGAGAGCCCGTTAAAATGACCAGAACAGAGGGAGGAGAGCCCGTTAAAATGACCAGAACAGAGGGAGGAGAGCCCGTTAAAATGACCAGAACAGAGGGAGGAGAGCCCGTTAAAATGAGCAGAACAGAGGGAGGAGAGCCCGTTAAAATGAGCAGAACAGAGGGAGGAGAGCCCGTTAAAATGACCAGAACAGAGGGAGGAGAGCCCGTTAAAATGACCAGAACAGAGGGAGGAGAGCCCGTTAAAATGACCAGAACAGAGGGAGGAGAGCCCGTTAAAATGAGCAGAACAGAGGGAGGAGAGCCCGTTAAAATGAGCAGAACAGAGGGAGGAGAGCCCGTTAAAATGAGCAGAACAGAGGGAGGAGAGCCCGTTAAAATGACCAGAACAGAGGGAGGAGAGCCCGTTAAAATGACCAGAACAGAGGGAGGAGAGCCCGTTAAAATGAGCAGAACAGAGGGAGGAGAGCCCGTTAAAATGACCAGAACAGAGGGAGGAGAGCCCGTTAAAATGACCAGAACAGAGGGAGGAGAGCCCGTTAAAATGACCAGAACAGAGGGAGGAGAGCCCGTTAAAATGACCAGAACAGAGGGAGGAGAGCCCGTTTGTGGGAGCAGATTAGGCCAACACTTGATTCGCTGTATTTTTTATCTCCTACGGATCGTTTCATGCGCACACGTCAGCCTACAACTTGCTCCGTGTGTGTTTGCAGGAGCCGCGATAACTCCTCATCCAAACAGAGGATGGTGGAAAGTATTCTCTGTTTCATAAGACTACTCATATTACAATGTAACGATTTAAATAGAAAACAGCAAGCCTAAAGAGTTAAACCAGTGTTGATAGGTCTGACTGACAGGTGACCATCAGCTTCTTCTCCCCCGATCACAGCACTCTCTCTCCCAGCTCATAAAACGCTTGAAAAAAGCGGTCGAAAAAAACGCTCAGTAGACACACTCCCGAGCGCACAGCCAGCGTTTAACACTGGAAAAAGGCGTTAGGTGGACACGGGCCCTAAGTGGTTAGCCCCCCCCCTCCATAGAGTCTCAATCCTCTTCACAGCAGACCCGGGTTAGAATCCAGCCCGGGTCGTTCTCTGTCTGTCTGTCTGTCTGTCTGTCTGTCCTCTTCACAGCAGACCCGTGTTAGAATCCAGCCCGGGTCTATCTGTCTGTCTGTCTGTCTGTCTGTCTGTCTGTCTGTCTGTCTGTCTGTCCTCTTCACAGCAGACCCGGGTTAGGATCCAGCCCGGGTCGTTCTCTGCATGTCATTCCTCTCTCTGACACATTTCATCTCTGTCTCTACACACTGTCTGATAAAGTGAAAATGCCAAAAATAATCTTGAAAAAAAAGAAAGAAGGATAATTAACGCACGCACGCACACACACACACACACACACACACACACACACACACACACACACACACACACACACACACACACACACACACACACACACACACACACACACACACACCGTCTCTCGTCAGCAGCAGGGTGGGGGGGGGAAAGCCCTCTGATTGACAGGTGAAGGTGACCTGCTCACCCTCCATCACCTCCTCACCTGGACTCACAGACAGACAGGTTCCTGTAGGAGCAACTGACAGACAGACAGACAGACAGACAGGTAGATTAGAGCTCTTTTAGCTAAGAGAGACAGACAGGGAGACTCAGATTAAAACCAGGGTTAGCCTGGCGGTCAGGAAAGGCCTTCACACATCGCGCGTTTTATTTGTGCGATTAATTCACGCGTCACTACATCAGCTCTTCGAGTTCGATTTTTGTAGGACGCTTCCGATGGTGAGACGCGTCAAAATTCACATTCCAAATTGTTTGCTTTTTCGTGCTGTTTATCCACGTTGCGCCTTAAAGCTGGGGTGGAGGATTTGGGGAGAAAATGGCAGTTGGCATAGAGATTCAAATCCAAATACCTCAACCGCTCCACTTGTTCTCTTTGGTCCCTCCCCTATGGTCCCTCCCTGACACGCTCTACACCAACAAAGTCGTGCCAAAGTGAATGGACAGTCCCAACTAGGGATGTAACAATATACCGCAAAACGGTCGTTCGCGATATGAAAAGGCCACGAATGTCAACCGCACGTTTTTTCTTGTTATACCGTGTCACGGTATTGAGGCGAGCGTGCACGGTAAATGCGCTCCGTCATTGTGGAGAGTCTGGTAAGCAACGTTGTCATAAACGTAGCACTCAATCTAACACTGTGTGGGTCACACCAACACTCAATCTAACACTGTGTGGGTCACACCAACACTCAATCTAACACTGTATGGGTCACACCAACACTCAATCTAACACTGTATGGGTCACAGCAACATTGGAAACCAAACAATAACACATTGACAAAACATCTTATCACTTAAACATGACTTCTAACTTTAAACTGAACAGTCACGTCTCACGTGGACCGTTGTTTACACTACGCAGAGCAACGCGTGCAGCTTCACCACATTCAGTCACGCAGCAGCAAAGAAGAAGAGAGAGAAAGAGAAAAGGGAGAGATACAGAGAAAAAGATCGGCAAAGTAGCTTACCAGACTGAAGAGAAAGTTGCTCGCGGGTGAGTTATATCATTATGAAACCAGGTGAATGTGAGGAAATGAGATACAAAAAAAAAAAAAAAAATCCACCGCGACCGCGCGTTAAATCCCCGGTGAAGTCGGCGAACTTCGGT
>CM049403.1:36212500-36232500 GCA_026929865.2 Hyperoplus lanceolatus | reverse complement strand
TAGGAGGGAGGACGTTAGTAGGGCTTTTAGTATGTAGTATATACATGTTGAGTATGTAGGAGGAGGGCGTTAGTAGGGTTTTTAGTATGTAGTATATACATGTTGAGTATGTAGGAGGGAGGACGTTAGTAGGGCTTTTAGTATGTAGTATATACATGTTGAGTATGTAGGAGGGAGGGCGTTAGTAGGGTTTTTAGTATGTAGTATATACATGTTGGGTATGTAGGAGGGAGGGCGTTAGTAGGGTTTTTAGTATGTAGTATATACATGTTGAGTATGTAGGAGGGAGGATGTTAGTAGGGCTTTTAGTATGTAGTATATACATGTTGGGTATGTAGGAGGGAGGACGTTAGTAGGGCTTTTAGTATGTAGTATATACATGTTGAGTATGTAGGAGGGAGGACGTTAGTAGGGCTTTTAGTATGTAGTATATACATGTTGGGTATGTAGGAGGGAGGACGTTAGTAGGGCTTTTAGTATGTAGTATATACATGTTGAGTATGTAGGAGGGAGGACGTTAGTAGGGCTTTTAGTATGTAGTATATACATGTTGAGTATGTAGGAGGGAGGACGTTAGTAGGGCTTTTAGTATGTAGTATATAGGGGAAGGTGGGGTGATTTGTGCGTTTTGGAAGTTGCAAAACCCCTTGTTTCTAGAAAACCGTGGAAGAAATTGGAAATGTGACCACATATTTAAGAAGAGCCATCCATTTGACTCATCCTGTAAAGAAGGGAGACACAAGGAATAAGATATAAGCACATTTAAGCTCAAAAAACTGTGTTTTGCCTTTCAAAGTAAAATTTCCATGATCAAGGTTTTTTGATTATTGTGTCTGAACAATTATAGACACGTTTGAAAACATTTGACACATGTTTTAGTGCTTTGGTATGCTACACTTTGAGTCTATATAGTTAGCACAATGTCAACCCTAAATTGCTGCATCATGCCTATTATCCAAAATTCTGGGGATGGGGTGATTTGTGCGCAAGGGCCTGGGTGAGTTATAAGTAAGTAAGTAAGTAAAATGTATTTATAAAAGCACATTTATGACAGTTTGCACTGTCCAAAGTGCTGTACATAGTGCATTCAGTAGGTAAACAATGAAGGTACAATAACAATAACCAAAATAAAAGACGTAAAGCCCATACATCCACATAAACACAGATAGTAGTGCAGAGGTAAGTAAGTAGTGCAGAGGTTAATGGGGAGGAAACACCAGGGTGTACATATGGGTTTTGAGCCTTGATTTAAAGGCAGAAATGTAGGGGGAATCACATTTGTCAGGTGGCAGTTGGTTCCACAAGCACGGAGCAACTAGTGCAAAGTACATTTCTGAGAGTTGTGCCAGTGGCATGGCTGTATACGCTGGTCACCAAAAGAAAGTGATTGTCTACAGTAGCTCAGGAGAGAGTGACATCTCAATTCCACTTAACGACACCACTGATGAGAGTTCAGATGGCCAGAAAGATGATGATGGTGACTTTGTCATTGTGACACAATGACGCACAAATCACCCCACTACGTGGGGTGATTTGTGCGACAAGACAACTTTTTTTCCGAAAGCTATATTTCTTAAACAGTTTATTCCAGATCCAAAGTTTTTATTGCCAGGGATGCACAACATCCTGAAATATATGTACATATTTGAGTTGGAGACATAACTGTCAAGGCCTCACTTTAAAATCACTTTGAGTAAAAAGTTGCACAAATCACCCCACCTTCCCCTACATGTTGAGTATGTAGGAGGGAGGATGTTAGTAGGGCTTTTAGTATGTAGTATATACATGTTGGGTACGTAGGAGGGAGGACGTTAGTAGGGCTTTTAGTATGTAGTATATACATGTTGAGTATGTAGGAGGGAGGACGTTAGTAGGGCTTTTAGTATGTAGTATATACATGTTGAGTATGTAGGAGGGAGGACGTTAGTAGGGCTTTTAGTATGTACTATATACATGTTGAGTATGTAGGAGGGAGGACATTAGTAGGGCTTTTAGTATGTAGTATATACATGTTGAGTATGTAGGAGGGAGGACGTTAGTAGGGCTTTTAGTATGTAGTATATACATGTTGAGCATGTAGGAGGGAGGACGTTAGTAGGGCTTTGAGTATGTAGTATATACATGTTGAGTATGTAGGAGGGAGGACGTTAGTAGGGCTTTTAGTATGTAGTATATACATGTTGAGTATGTAGGAGGGAGGACGTTAGTAGGGCTTTTAGTATGTAGTATATACATGTTGAGTATGTTACACAGCCACAGTGTGTGTGTGTGAGTGCGTGCGTGTCTGTCTGTCTGTCTGCCTGTCTCTCCCCCTGTCTCCCTGTCTGTCTGTCTCCCTCTCTGCCTGCCTGTCTGTCTGTCTGTCTGTCTGCCTGTCTCTCCCCCTGTCTCCCTCTCTGTCTGTCTGTCTCTCCCCCTGTCTCCCTCTCTGTCTGTCTGCCTGTCTCACCCCCTGTCTCCCTCTCTGTCTCCCTCTCTGCCTGCCTGTCTCCCTCTCTGTCTGTCTGCCTGTCTGTCTGTCTCTCCCCCTGTCTCCCTCTCTGTCTGTCTGCCTGTCTGTCTGTCTCTCCCCCTGTCTCCCTCTCTGTCTGTCTGCCTGTCTCACCCCCTGTCTCCCTCTCTGTCTGTCTGTCTGTCTGTCTGTGTGTCTGTCTCTCCCCCTGTCTGTCTCCCTCTCTGTCTCCCTCTCTGTCTGTCTGCCTGTGTGTCTGTCTCTCCCCCTGTCTGTCTCTCCCCCTGTCTCCCTCTCTGTCTGTCTGTCTCTCCCCCTGTCTCCCTCTCTGTCTGTCTGCCTGTCTGTCTGTCTCTCCCCCTGTCTCCCTCTCTGTCTGTCTGCCTGTCTGTCTGTGTGTCTGTCTCTCCCCCTGTCTGGCTCCCTCTCTGTCTCCCTCTCTGTCTGTCTGCCTGTGTGTCTGTCTCTCCCCCTGTCTCCCTCTCTGTCTGTCTGTCTCTCCCCCTGTCTCCCTCTCTGTCTGTCTGTCTCACCCCCTGTCTCCCTCTCTGTCTGTCTGTCTGTCTGCCTGTCTGCCTGTCTCACTCACAGTACACGTTGACCCTGATAGCCGTCTGCTGTCTCTCCGCTCCACAGCCGACCTTGAGCAGCAGCGTGCCCTCGTGCTCCGTCACCACGGGGTCAAAGGTCAGCACAGAGTGGGTCCTGTGAGAGAGACGGCTGTATTAACACATTAAAACAACACTACACACACACTTAAAGGTGCAGTACGCGCTTTATTTATGTTAATATAAGTGTTAAATCGCTCTTTATTCATACAGTGATCACTTACATAATGTGCGCGTTTCATAAAGCCGATCTCTCAGTCAGCTGCTCTGCATGTAATCGGCAAATAAACTTATTGGTGTATCCCGAAAGTGGTATCCAATCAGAAGAGAGAACGCTACAAACCGACACCCGTCTCACTCATATATAGTATATACACTCCATGGTCTCACTGCCGGTGCACGCCAGAGCAACAGATGGGTGAATGTTTTTTTTTTTTTTTTTAACCTTTATTTATACAGGTAAATCCCATTGAGTCCGAAGACTCTTTTTCAAGGGAGACCTGTTCCCATTTACACGTTACCATTCACACACACATTCATACACCGATAGCAGCAGGCTAACTATCGACATTCACACGAGGCAAGGTGGGTGAAGTGTCTTGCCCAAGGACACAACAACTATGACACAAGTGGCAGGGTGGGGATCGAACCTCCAACCCTTTGATCATCGGCCGACCCGCTCTACCAAGTGAGCCACAGTCGCCCATCGTCAGAGTCACAGTCGTTTATGCGCCTACAATGGCGGAGCAGGTAAAAATCCTTCCCAATGTCTGTTTTGATGGTTTTTATCATGTTTTATCACACTTATGGATCTGAGATGATGCTAGATAACTCGCTGCTTGAAGACCGCAGTGCATTAATGTGGTGACGTAGGGACGAGGGAGGGGACTGCTAACTGCAGTAACTGACAGGAAGTTAGCAAAAAGAACCATTCCGCTTACAGCACCTTTGAAGCTGGGGTGGAGAATTTGGGGAGAAAATAGCAGTTGGGATAGAGATTTGAACAGTTGACAGACAGTCCCAACAGCCAATAAGAACAGAGAATTGGAGCCTCGCTCTGATTGGTCAACGTGTACCGCTCATGTTAATTTTGACAAATCAGAAATAACATACCCCAGCTTTAAAGGGCCACTGTGTAGTTGAAAGGGTCACTGTGAAGTTTAAAGGCTCACTGTGTAGTTTTTAGTTTTGGGGCGGCAGTGGCGATGTGGGCAGGGAGGTCGCCTCTGGAGCGCAGGGTCGGTGGTTGGATCCCCCGTCTCCCCGCCACATGTCCAAGTGTCCCTGGGCAAAGAGACACTGAACCCTAAATGTCTCCTGATAGTTAGCTTGCACCCTGCGTGGTAGCTGCTGCTGCTATCGGTGTGTGTGTGTGAATGGGTGAATGTGTGTGTGAATGGGTGAATGTGTGTGTGAATGGGTGAATGTGTGTGTGAATGGGTGAATGTGTACAAAACAATGTAAAGTGCTTTGGGTCTATGAAAAACCAGGGAAAAGAGCTTTATAAGTGGAGTCCATTTACCAGTTTAAAGGGTCAGTGTGTAGTTTCAGAGGAGGGGGTTTGTTTACATTCACAGAGCCTGCAGTTAGTTTACTAAACATATTTTCTCTACATGTAATTCTTAGTGTTGAATAATTCAATCATCATAAATCAAATTATTCTGAGGAACCTGGAACCAAACGTAAGACTAGAATATGTTTGTAAACCAAACTGTGGGCCCTGCTGCTGTAAACAACAACAGACACAACAAGTTACATCTTTATATGCAAATGGTGATAAATAACTTTTACTAACTAATATTTTGTGTGTGTGTGTGTGTGTGTGTGTGTGTGTGTGTGTGTGTGTGTCTGTCTGTCTCTCCCTCTGTCTGTCTGTCTGTCTGTCCCTCTGTCTGTCTGTCTATCTGTCTGTCTGTCTGTGTGTCTGTCTGCCTGCCTATCTATCTATCTGTCCCTCTGTCTGTCTATCTATCTATCTATCTATCTATCTATCTGTCTGTCTGTCTGCCTGTCTGTCTGTCCCTCTGTCTGTCTGTCTATCTGTCTGCCTGCCTATCTATCTATCTGTCCCTCTGTCTGTCTATCTATCTATCTATCTATCTATCTATCTATCTATCTGTCCGTCTGTCTGTCTGTCTATCTATCTATCTGCCTGTCTGTCTGTCTGTCTGTCTGCCTGCCTATTTATTCCTCTCTACCTGTTGGTTGCGATGGCGGCGGCTAGCGGTCTGTCTCCTAGCAGCGACCATGACACAGTGGGCGTCATGTGACAGTCGGTCAGTCGGCCAATCAGCTGCTCTCTCTGCCCCAGCATCAGCAGCGGCGCCCGCGGCAACACGTCGATACGAAGACCCTGAACGCACCGCGGACTCCAAGGGCACAACAGCAACAAGGCTGGAACACACAGGGACATAAAGGGTTAATAACAGGTAGGGTGTGTGTGTGTGTGTGTGTGTGTGTGTGTGTGTGAGTGTGTGTGAGTGTGTGTGTGTGTGTGTGTGTGTGTGTGTGTGTGTGTGTGTGTGTGTGTGTGTGTGTGTGTGTGTGTGTGTGTGTGTGTGTGTGTGTGTGTGTGTGTGTGTGGGAGGGAGGGAGGGAGGGAGTGAGTGAGTGAGTGAGTGAGTGAGTGTGTGTAGTCAGTGATAACTGAGAACGCTTGTTGTCAAAATCAGTGAATATCAGAGCTCACACACAGTACAGACAGGTAGTGGATCATGAGGAGATATTCACTCAGTACAGACAGGTATTGGATCATGAGGAGATATTCACTCAGTACAGACAGGTAGTGGATCATGAGGAGATATTCACTCAGTACAGACAGGTAGCGGATCATGAGGAGATATTCACACAGTACAGACAGGTAGTGGATCATGAGGAGATATTCACTCAGTACAGACAGGTAGTGGATCATGAGGAGATATTCACTCAGTACAGACAGGTAGTGGATCATGAGGAGATATTCACTCAGTACAGACAGGTAGTGGATCATGAGGAGATATTCACACAGTACAGACAGGTAGTGGATCATGAGGAGATATTCACTCAGTACAGACAGGTAGTGGATCATGAGGAGACAGACACACAGTACAGACAGGTAGTGGATCATGAGGAGATATTCACTCAGTACAGACAGGTAGTGGATCATGAGGAGATATTCACTCAGTACAGACAGGTAGTGGATCATGAGGAGATATTCACTCAGTACAGACAGGTAGTGGATCATGAGGAGATATTCACTCAGTACAGACAGGTAGTGGATCATGAGGAGATATTCACTCAGTACAGACAGGTAGTGGATCATGAGGAGATATTCACTGATTTTGACAACAAGCGTTCTCCAGAATCACTGACTACACCTTTAAGCCGAACGCTGTTAAAACTGTCAAAGAAAGAAACTCACTGAGATATGCAACTAATCAATTAAGTTCACACAGTGTCTCAAGCTGCGTGTGAGTGAGTGAGTGAGTGTGTGTGTGTGTGTGTGTGTGTGTGTGTGTGTGTGTGTGTGTGTGTGTGTGTGTGTGTGTGTGTGTGTGTGTGTGTGTGTGTGTGTGTGTGTGTGTGTGAGTGAGTGAGTGAGTGAGTGAGTGAGTGAGTGAGTGCCAGGCAGCAGCAGACCCGGGTTCGATTCCAGCCCGCGGTCGTTCTCTGCATGTCACTCCCCTCTCTGCCCCATTTCACCTCTGTCTCTACACTATCAATAAAGCATAAACATGCCCAAAAAAAATATCTTAAAATAAATAAATAAAATAATAATCACACAGAACTGCTCTTTAAAGCTACTACGAGTAAGTCGGCACGTTGGCGACACCTTTGAACAAAAGCGGTAGTATTTTAACGACGCCAGCTGTCGTGAAGCTGTTTTGTAGCTCGTGCAGGGAGTGCAAGAGTCAAATAATCAGGAAGCGATATGGTGCGTGTCCGTGTGTTGAAAGTGTGAGGGCACCGGACTCTTTTCGGCTCCGTGAGTCTATGGGTGACACAGCATCAACTAATGGCAGTAAGTGCTAAACACACCTGATTGCAATGAGTTGATGCATTGTCACCTCTCACGGAGCTGAACGAGTCCGTGTCCTCACACAAAGCGAATGAACGAGAGATGGCAGTTAGTTAGTATGGATCACGATGAGGTAATGTGTTTATGTTGTAAATAATGACTATTTCAGATGAATAATGGTCATCTGATGATGCTGGTGAGGCAAAGTAAACTTTGTTTTAGTAGGCTACCGCTCATTCATTTAGGAGTAAACACTGCAGTCTAGTTTCGCTGCGTGAAATTGTGTATACGTTGCTTGGCAACGCCCTCCCGCCCGACTATCACTCTCCCTTTTAGCTTTTCTTCATTGCATTTTCTTTTCTTTCTTTGATGGTTCAGCCCCGTTATCAGTCATTATGACGACAAACAACTGTCTCAAACAAGGCTCCCGCTCCCCTTCCCTCACCTGGAGGGATAGGCTTCTCAATTCACGTTCCTGCGCCACACTGAAATCTGCGACCATTACGGATATGTGACCATAGAGCATGCACGAGCGAACCGAAAATCGGACTGGGTGTACGACCAGATCAAATGCAGTAATAAAAACTATATAAAAACGTCTTTCTTTGCACTGATGGTCTGGTTTGCTGTTAAAGGTAATTTATGATTATGAGAGGAAACATGAGGCTGTTTAAAAGATATTTAAATGTTACTCGTAGCCGCTTTAAATCTTTAAATAGATTTGAAAATAAAATACATTTATCAGTTATCCTCCAGAAACGGTTCAAAACATGTTTTCCTCCAAAACATGATGAATACAAAGAGGACGTTTTTAACCCTTTGATTTCATTTCTTTAACTAGACATCTACTGGTTTATATATATGTGTCCAGCTCTGAACACATTCAGAGACCTCTCCAAATGTTCACTGTCTCTCGTTTTACTATTTAGAGGCATATGTTTGAGTAGAATGAACATTTTGGTTTTATAATATAAACTACTGACAACATTTCTACCAAATTCCCCCCCAGAAATATTGTCATGAAAGAGCATTTCCAATAAGTAATGTAGAGATGAAGATTGAAGAACAATCCAGACTGGTCTCTGAATGGTTCCCAGAGCTGACTGGTCTCTGAATGCTTTCCAGAGCTGTTTATTATCTTTAAGTGTTTTATTACGTAGAATATGAACACCTTAATGATTAAAATATCAGTTGTATGTATCTTCAAAGTCCCAGAATGCAACGCTCCCTGGGTAACCCCACCCCTTTAGAATAATAACAGAAACTACAGTGGCCTTCAAGGACAAGAACAATTCTACATTCTAAACAATGCACCTGATGACATTCCAACTATGACACTTTCAAGATGGCGGCACTAGGCCTTGGTCCAAAATATGCAGAAATATGGACATATATGAGACCCTTTCTAAGGGGAAAAAAAATAACTCAAAACATTTTTTTCAGCTATTATGCACTAAATTAAATGTACTTGTGGATATTATAATTACCTTCTACAAAATCTGCTAGGAAATAAAACCCAAAATTCTACACACTGCAGCTTTAAGAGTCATTAACAGCAGGATTCCTGAGGTCGTTGGGGGACATAAAGGGCTGGATAGAAGGCAGATAATTGATGTGTGATGCAATCCTTTTGGAGACGTCTTGTTTGAATGTAAGAATAGAAATGTAAGGCTGGTTTATTCCTATAGCACAAGCCAGACACAAGAGCATTCATGAGCTGTACAGGAGTGAAACACATCTAGAACTGTTTCTCTATAATGTAATAATATCAATACACATAGGTTTAAACCACAAACACACACACACACATGCTTAAACACAAACACATACACACACACACACACACACACACACTTAAACACAAACACAGATAGACACAGTCATGAAAACACACACACAGAGAGAGACACACACACACACAGTCTCAGAGACACACACAGACACACATATACACTATATGCAAACAAACACACACAGACAGACAGACACACAGACACATGTATACAGTAAGACCATAGATAGTATAATAAAAGAGTAAGACGCACACACACACACCCACACACACACAGTCACAAACAGACACAGTCACGAACACACATACACAGACACACACACACACACACACATGCTTAAACACAAACAGACAGACACAGACAGACAGACACACACAGACAGACAGACAGACAGACAGACAGACAGACAGACACACACACACACATTAATAATCATGAATCCTTGTGTGTTCTGACCTGAAACCAGTAGAGAGTAAATCCTCATGTTCAGCTCCTGATGAACGAGAGAGAATGCTTTGTGTCAGACAGAAAGAAAGAGAGAAACACACCTCCTCCGCTCTCTCTCTCTCGTCACACACACACCTCCTCCGCTCTCTCTCTCCTCGCTCTCTCTCACACACACACACACACACACGCTCTCACGTCTGTTTGTATTGTCCGTGTCACTCGGACCGCAGCGCCCTCTGCAGGCCACAGGCGGACACACACTCACGTCATGTCTTTCTGTATATAGAAACGCTCCCTTTGCGCCTAAACATGACACCACACACTAACACACTCACCTTGCATTCTGAAGCACTTTCCCTGCGCTCTTAATCTCATACTCTTTTTACTACATACTAAAGTACAGAAGAGTTTTAGGACCACACAGACAGACAGACAGACAGACAGACAGACAGACAGACAGACAGACAGACAGGAGAGTTTTAGGGCCACGGGAGAGAGAAAAAATACACTAAAAAAAATTATAACATTTGAAAAAAGTTCATTTATATTGATAGATGGTCAGACAGACAGAGAGACAGACAGACAGAGAGACAGACAGACAGGCAGAAAGATGGATAGACAGACAGACAGACAGATAGCTGGGTGGACAGACAGATAGACAGCCAGAGAGACAGACAGACAGACAGATAGCTGGGTGGACAGACAGAGAGACAGACAGACAGACAGATAGCTGGGTGGACAGAAAGATAGATAGACAGACAGAGAGACAGACAGACAGACAGATAGCTGGGTGGACAGACAGACAGACAGATGGACAGACAGATAGCTGGGTGGACAGACAGACAGACAGACAGTGAGTGAGTGAGTGATAAAAGACTGAGTGACTCTGTGGCGACCTCACGTCCTATTGATCAGTGTGATGACGTCGTGTGATCACTCTCACTGATCAAACACACACACACAGTCACACACACACACACACAGAGACACACACACAGTCACACACACACAGGTGTTAATCTGTCTGTGTGTGTGATTGTGTGTGTCTGTGTGGGTCATCTCTGTGTGTCTCTCTCTCTCTGTCTCTTTATGTGTGTGTTATTCTAGCTAAAGGTCAAAGGTCAGAATGAACCAGAGGTCACTGGGGTGTTAGTGGCTCTGACCATGTTCATCAGTAATGTACAGACATGTTGAACCTTTAAAGGTGTAGTCAGTGATTCTGGAGAACGCTTGATGTCAAAATCAGTGAATATCTCCTCATGGGGGCGCCCTTAGCTCAGTTGGTAGGGCATCCCCCCCATGGGCCCTTAGCTCAGTTGGTAGGGCGTCCCCCCCCCATGGGCCCTTAGCTCAGTTGGTAGGGCGTCCCCCCCATGGGCCTCGGCCAGCAGCAGACCCAGGTTTGATTCCAGCCCGCGGTCGTTCTCTGCATGTCACTCCCCTCTCTGCCCCATTTCAACTCTGTCTCTACACTATCAATAAAGCATTTAAATGCCAAAAAAATATCTTAAAAAAAAATATATATATCTCCTCATGATCCGCTACCTGTCTGTACTGTGTTCTGAAAATAATCCAGTGTTAATCCACAGCCTAGACTCTGTAAACTGGTATGTAAACAAAGGGGGGTACCTTAGCTATCAACATACCAGTTTACAGAGTCTAGGCTGTGGATTAACACTGGATTACTTTCAGAACACTCAGTACAGACAGGTAGTGGATCATGAGGAGATATTCACTCAGTACAGACAGGTAGTGGATCATGAGGAGATATTCACTCAGTACAGACAGGTAGTGGATCATGAGGAGATATTCATTCAGTACAGACAGGTAGTGGATCATGAGGAGATATTCACTCAGTACAGACAGGTAGTGGATCATGAGGAGATATTCACACAGTACAGACAGGTAGTGGATCATGAGGAGATATTCACTCAGTACAGACAGGTAGTGGATCATGAGGAGACAGACACACAGTACAGACAGGTAGTGGATCATGAGGAGATATTCACTCAGTACAGACAGGTAGTGGATCATGAGGAGATGTTCACTCAGTACAGACAGGTAGTGGATCATGAGGAGATGTTCACTCAGTACAGACAGGTAGTGGATCATGAGGAGATGTTCACTCAGTACAGACAGGTAGTGGATCATGAGGAGACAGACAGGTAGTGGATCATGAGGAGACAGACAGGTAGAGACAGACAGGTAGTGGATCATGAGGAGACAGACAGGTAGAGACAGACAGGTAGTGGATCATGAGGAGACAGACACCTTTACATAAATAAACACAGTAAACGGCGTCAGAAGAAACTTTTATTTTGTGAAAGAAAAATCTACAAAGTGAAAAGTTTCAAAATAAAATATTGAAACATTAAATACATGATGATGTCATCATACCAGGAGTAACAACACGCTCCTTACAAAATAAAAGCCCTGTGATACCAACATGACAAACACCTGAAGGCACTTTGGATTCGTCTGTTAATCTCCATGGAAATATAAACAACAGACAGACGGACAGACAGACAGACAGACGGACAGACAGGCAGACGGACAGGCGGACAGACAGACGGACAGACAGACAGACAGACAGACAGGCGGACAGACAGGCGGACAGACAGGCGGACAGACAGGTTTTAATATTATGGAATGTGCTTTTAAAGTATCTTCGAGGAACTTTTAAATATTTCTGAAACAGTCTCATGTTTCCTCTGATGATCATAAATTACATGTAACAGCAAACGAGACCATCAGTGCAAAGAATGCTATTTTATATAGTTTTTCTTAATGCCTTTGTCATGGGTATATACGCTCACCCAGGAACAACAGCTTGCGTGGTAAAAACACTACTGCTTTAGTCCAAAGGGGGGCGCTAGAATGAACACACACTGAGAGTTCCTCGGAGACAATAAAACACATTTTATACATTAAAAATAAAAGTTTTTAGCCGAAGAGCTGACGTCACATGATCAAAATCAACGATAATATTTCATCAAACCGTTTAACTGAAGTGAAGCTGCTTTAAAGTGTGTGTGTGTGTCTGTGTGTGTGTGTGTGTGTGTGTGTGTGTGTGTGTGTGTGTGTGTGTGTGTGTCTGTGTGTGTGTGTGTGTGTCTGTGTGTGTGTGTGTGTGTGTGTGTGTCTCTTAAAGGGTCAGTGTGTAGTTTATTCTACAGATACAAACTAAAACAATAAAAATAGATTTAGAGGAATTTGTTTTTCTAATAAACATAATATTGAGACTCTCTCTCTCTCTCCCTCTCTGCCTGTCTCTCTCTCTCTCTCCCTCTCTGCCTGTCTCTCTCCCTCTCTGCCTGTCTCCCTCCCTCTCTCCCTCTCTGCCTGTCTGCCTCTCTCTCTCTCCCTGCCTGTCTGTCTCCCTCTCTCCCTCCCTCCCTGTCTCTCTCCCTCCCTCCCTGTCTCTCTCCCTCCCTCCCTCTCCCTCTCTCCCTCCCTGCCTGTCTCTCTGACCTTAGTACCAGCTAACGTGCTAACGTGCTAAATGCTAAAACACTGAATGTGTCAATCACTTTGTTCCAGAGACACGAAGGCGTTTGTTACAATGACCTCAGAACATTAAGGCCCCGCGTGGACATGTTCACAGACACACACACACACACACACACACTGGTACATGTTCACAGACACACACACAGTAGACAGTCTCTCACACACACACACACACACACACACACACAGGTAGACAGTATCACACACACACACACACACACACACACACACACACACACACCCAGGTAGACAGTCTCTCTCCCACTCTCACACACACACACACACACACACACACACAGGTAGACAGTATCACACACACACACACACACACACACACACACACACACACACTTTCTGGTCCTTCTTCTTCTTCATATTAATAAAAACATTTTTGTTCTTCAATCAGCTGATCACAGGAAGTGAATACTGTTACCGTAGCGACACACAGCTGAACAATAATAAACTTTTCATTTTCTGTCACAAAAATATATTCATGTGAATATTTACAAACAGTCCTACCTACTCAACATGTACATACTACATACTAAAAGCCCTACTAACGTCCTCCCTCCTACCTACTCAACATGTACATACTACATACTAAAGCCCTACTAACGTCCTACCTACTCAACATGTACATACTACATACTAAAGCCCTACTAACGTCCTCCCTCCTACCTACTCAACATGTACATACTACATACTAAAGCCCTACTAACGTCCTCCCTCCTACCTACTCAACATGTATATACTACATACTAAAGCCCTACTAACGTCCTCCCTCCTACATACTCAACATGTATATACTACATACTAAAAGCCCTACTAACGTCCTCCCTCCTGCATACTCAACATGTACATACTACATACTAAAAGCCCTACTAACGTCCTCCCTCCTGCATACTCAACATGTATATACTACATACTAAAGCCCTACCCCCCTCTAACGCCCTCCCTCCTCCTACATACTCAACATGTATATACTACATACTAAAAGCCCTACTAACGTCCTCCCTCCTACATACTCAACATGTATATACTACATACTAAAGCCCTACTAACGTCCTCCCTCCTACCTACTCAACATGTACATACTACATACTAAAGCCCTACTAACGTCCTCCCTCCTACCTACTCAACATGTACATACTACATACTAAAGCCCTACTAACGTCCTCCCTCCTACCTACTCAACATGTATATACTACATACTAAAGCCCTACTAACGTCCTCCCTCCTACCTACTCAACATGTACATACTACATACTAAAGCCCTACTAACGTCCTCCCTCCTACATACTCAACATGTACATACTACATACTAAAGCCCTACTAACGTCCTCCCTCCTACATACTCAACATGTACATACTACATACTAAAGCCCTACTAACGTCCTCCCTCCTACATACTCAACATGTATATACTACATACTAAAAGCCCTACTAACGTCCTCCCTCCTACATACTCAACATGTATATAGTACATACTAAAAGCCCTACTAACGTCCTCCCTCCTACATACTCAACATGTATATACTACATACTAAAAGCCCTACTAACGTCCTCCCTCCTACATACTCAACATGTATATACTACATACTAAAAGCCCTACTAACGTCCTCCCTCCTACATACTCAACATGTATATAGTACATACTAAAAGCCCTACTAACGTCCTCCCTCCTACATACTCAACATGTATATACTACATACTAAAAGCCCTACTAACGTTCTCCCTCCTACATACTCAACATGTATATACTACATACTGTCTACTTAACCATCCATTGTGTATGTGAGGTTTGTCGGACCGTTTACACTGAAGTATACAGAAGCAATAAAGAATTAAAAATAAAACTTCCTGGGAGCTCCGGTGGTGTAGTGGATAGAGCGTGCACCATATTGGCTCCGGCCTTCGTTGCAGTGGTCGCGGGTTCAAATCCGACCCATGGACCTTTACTGCAGGTCATCCCCCCCCCCCCTCTCTCTCTCTCTCTCTCTGTCCCCATTTCAACTCTGTACTGTCTAATAAAGCTATCTCTCTCTCTCTCTCTCTCTCTCTCTCTCCATTTCAACTCTGTACTGTCTAATAAAGCTTGGAGATGACAAAAAATAATATTAAAAAAAAAAAAACTTCCGTGCCGTTTGAAAGGACGCAATGCATTGTACATACAGTCTGTTTATTGCCTCAGAGCAGAGGGGGTTGTGGGTAATCCTTAGAGCAGAGGGGGTTGTGGGTAATGAGTCCTCAGGTTGGTTTTGTAGATCTTCTAATACTGGACGAAATCTGACTGAAGAGACTGCAACACAAACACAGACAGGAGTCAGACAGAGGGTCAAATGCTGCTTCATATTAACAGCTCTGGGGTATGGGATTTCTGATTGGTCAAAATTAACATGAGCGGCACACTTTGACCAATCAGAGCGATTCTCCGATTCTTAAAAAATAAAAAATAAATAAAAATCGGATTCTCTTATTGGCTGTTGTGACTGTCAACTGTTCAAATCTCTCTCCCCACTGCTATTTTCTCCCCAAATTCTCCACCCCAGCTTTAAGAGACCACTCCACATGTTCAGCTTTAAGAGACCACTCCACATGTTCAGTGTCCCAGCTTTAAGAGACCACTCCACATGTTCAGTGTCTCTGGTTTTACTCTTCATAGACATATGTTTGAGTAGAATGAACATTTTGATTTTATTCTATAAACTACTGACAACATTTCTATCAAATTCACAAATGTGTTTGTCATTAAAGAGCATTTCCATGAAGTAATGTAGAGATGAAGATTGAAGAACAATCCAGACTGGTCTCTGAATGGTTTCCAGAGCTGTTTATATCTATATCTATGTATACAAAGATATTTCTATATGTATAGATATATATCTATATAGACACTAAACAATAAGATGATTGCCCAGATGAGCCTTAAGGTGCAGTCAGTGACTCTGGAGAACGCTTGTTGTCTCCTCACTTCCGTAACCTGTCTGTACTGTGTTAACACACAGCCTAGGCTCTGTAACCTGTCTGTACTGTGTTAATACACAGCCTAGGCTCTGTAACCTGTCTGTACTGTGTTAACACACAGCCTAGGCTCTGTAACCTGTCTGTACTGTGTTAACACACAGCCTAGGCTCTGTAACCTGTCTGTACTGTGTTAACACACAGCCTAGGCTCTGTAACCTGTCTGTACTGTGTTAACACACAGCCTAGGCTCTGTAACCTGTCTGTACTGTGTTAACACACAGCCTAGGCTCTGTAACCTGTCTGTACTGTGTTAACACACAGCCTAGGCTCTGTAACTGTCTGTACTGTGTTAACACAAGCCTAGCTCTGTAACCTGTCTTACTTTTAACACACAGCCTAGGCTCTGTAACCTGTCTGTACTGTGTTAACACACAGCCTAGGCTCTGTAACCTGTCTGTACTGTGTTAACACACAGCCTAGGCTCTGTAACCTGTCTGTACTGTGTTAATACACAGCCTAGGCTCTGTAAATGGGCAGGTTGCTAGCTAACGTGGGCACTGTTGTTTACATGCCAGTTTACAGAGCCTAGGCTGTGTGTTAACACCGTAAAGACAGGTTACGGAAGTGAGGAGATATTCACTGATTTTTACTAAAAGTGATTTTGACAACAAGCGTTCTCCAGAATCACTGACTGCACCTTTAGAGCACATTCACACTCACACAGCTTAAGTCTAGTTCATTAGTCCAGTGTGAGTATTCCCCCCCCACACCATGAGGTCAACCCACCAGACAGACAGACAGGCCGACAGACAGACAGACAGACAGACAGACAGACAGACAGACAGACAGACAGACAGACAGACAGGGTACATTCATTAACAGTAAGTAAATGCTAATGAAGCCTTTAACCAACAGTTCATAAATATATCATTATTGTGAAGTGTTATTGATATACACAGTAGGGTTAACAGCCTACACACACAGTCACTCACTCGCAGTGACAGACAGACAGACAGACAGACAGACAGACAGACAGACAGACAGACAGACAGACAGACACACACGGCGTGAGCCCCTTACAGGAATGGAGCGGCTGAGGTAGCGGGCCCCTCTGTGCGGCCGGCCTCGGTTGTTGTTGTTTAGCTCGTTGCCGTAGTGACAGAGAGGGGGGGGGCCGCCAGACACCACAGAAGAAGAGGAGCCGACAGACACCACAGAAGAAGAAGAAATGTTTTTATCTTCCACCAGGTAAAGATCAGACAGAGAACCGGCCAATCGAGAGCTGGCAGGGGGAGAGGGGGCGGGGTTAATGTACACTGTAGTTTATACACACTGTAATACACACACACTGTAGTTTATACACACTGTAATACACACACACTGTAGTTTATACACACTGTAATACACACACACACTGTAGTTTATACACACTGTAATACACACACACACACTGTAATACACACACACTATAGTTTATACACACTGTAATACACACACACACTGTAATACACACACACTGTAGTTTATACACACTGTAATACACACACACACTGTAATACACACACACTATAGTTTATACACACTGTAATACACACACACACTGTAGTTTATACACACTGTAATACACACACACACTGTAATACTAATATGCACACACACACACACTGTAATACTAATATACACACACACACACACACACACACACAGTAATACTAATATACACACACACACTGTAATACTAATATACACACACACACACACACACACACACACACTGTAATACTAATACACACACACACACACACACACACACACACACACACACACACACACACACAGTAATACTAATATACACACACACACTTTAATACTAATATACACACACACACACACACTGTAATACTAATATACACACACACACTGTAATACTAATACACACACACACACACACACACTCTCTCTCTCTCTCTCTCTCTAACCTCCTGAGGTTGTGTGTTGTGGAAGGAGGATTCCGTGAGATTCTTTTAGCTGCAGCTGAAGCAGAGGATGATGGGAACTTTAGAGTGGAGGAGGGAGGAGGGCCCATAGACAACCTGCAGACAGACAGGGAGGGAGAGAGACAGGGAGGGAGGGAGAGAGACAGGCAGGGAGGGAGAGAGACAGGGAGAGAGACAGGGAGGGAGAGAGAGAGACAGGCAGGGAGGGAGACAGGGAGGGAGAGAGAGAGAGGGAGGGAGAGAGACAGGGAGGGAGGGAGAGAGACAGGGAGGGAGGGAGGAGAGAGACAGGGAGGGAGGGAGAGAGACAGGGAGAGAGAGAGACAGGGAGGGAGGGAGAGGGAGGGAGGGACAGGGAGGGAGAGAGACAGGGAGGGAGAGAGAGAGACAGGGAGAGAGAGAGGGAGGGAGAGAGAGACAGGGAGAGAGAGAGACAGGGAGGGAGAGAGAGAGACAGGGAGAGAGAGAGACAGGCAGGGAGGGAGAGAGACAGGGAGAGAGAGAGACAGGGAGGGAGAGAGAAGGGAGGAGGGAGGGAGAGAGAGAGACAGGGAGGGAGAGAGAAGGGAGAGAGAGACAGGGAGGGAGAGAGGGAGAGAGAGAGACAGGGGGAGGGAGAGAGACAGGGAGAGAGAGAGAGAGGCAGGGAGAGAGAGAGACAGACAGGGAGAGAGGGAGGGAGGGAGGAGAGAGAGACAGACAGGGAGGGAGAGAGAAGGACAGGGGGAGAGAGACAGGCAGGGAGGGAGAGAGACAGGGAGAGAGAGAGACAGGGAGGGAGGGAGAGAGACAGACAGGGAGGGAGAGAGACAGGGAGAGAGACAGGGAGGGAGAGAGAGAGACAGGGAGGGAGAGAGACAGGGAGGGAGAGAGACAGGGAGGGAGAGAGACAGGCAGGGAGGGAGAGAGACAGGGAGGGAGAGGAGAGGGAGGGAGGGGGAGAGAGAGAGACAGGGAGGGAGACAGGCAGGGAGGGAGAGAGACAGGGAGAGAGAGAGACAGGGAGAGAGAGAGACAGGGAGAGAGAGAGACAGGGAGGGAGAGAGACAGGGGGAGAGAGAGAGACAGGGAGGGAGAGAGACAGGCAGGGAGGGAGAGAGACAGGCAGGGAGACAGGCAGGGAGGGAGAGAGACAGGGAGAGAGAGAGACAGGGAGAGAGAGAGACAGGGAGAGAGAGAGACAGGGAGGGAGAGAGACAGGGAGAGAGAGAGACAGGGAGGGAGGGAGAGAGACAGACAGGGAGAGGGAGAGAGACAGGGAGAGAGAGAGAGACAGGGAGAGAGAGGGAGAGAGACAGGGAGGGAGGGAGAGAGAGACAGGGAGAGAGACAGGGAGGGAGAGAGAGAGAAGAGGGAGGGAGAGGGAGAGAGACAGGGAGGGAGAGAGAGAGACAGGGGGAGGGAGAGAGACAGACAGGGAGGGAGAGACAGACAGGGAGGGAGAGAGAGAGACAGGGAGGAGAGAGAGAGGGAGGGGGAGAGAGAGACAGGGAGGGAGGGAGAGAGAGGGGGAGAGAGAGGGAGGGGAGAGGACAGGGAGGGAGAGAGACAGGGACAGGGAGGAGAGAGAGACAGGGAGAGAGACAGGGAGAGAGAGAGAGAGGGAGAGAGAGGGAGGAGAGAGAGACAGGGAGAGAGAGAGGGAGAGAAGGAGAGAGAGAGGGAGAGGAGAGAGACAGGGAGAGAGAGGGACAGGGAGAGAGAGAGAGAGACAGGGAGAGAGAGAGAGAGAGGGAGAGGAGAGAGAGGGGAGAGGGAGGGAGAGAGAGAGGGAGGGAGAGAGAGAGGGACAGGGAGGGAGAGAGGACAGGGAGGACAGGGAGAGAGACAGGGAGGGAGAGAGGAGAGACAGGGAGGGAGAGAGGAGGAGAGGGACAGGGAGGGAGAGAGAGAGAGAGGGAGGGAGAGAGAGACAGGGAGGGGAGACAGGGAGGGAGGGGAGAGAGAGGGACAGGGAGGGAGAGAGAGAGAGACAGGGAGGGAGAGAGAGAGACAGGGAGGGAGAGAGAGGGACAGAGAGGGAGAGAGAGGGACAGGGAGGGAGAGAGACAGGGAGGGAGAGAGAGAGACAGGGAGGGAGAGAGAGAGACAGGGAGGGAGAGAGACAGACAGAGAGGGAGAGAGAGGGACAGGGAGGGAGAGAGAGGGACAGGGAGGGAGAGAGACAGACAGGGAGGGAGAGAGACAGACAGGGAGGGAGAGAGACAGACAGGGAGGGAGAGAGACAGGGAG
>CM049403.1:36202500-36205000 GCA_026929865.2 Hyperoplus lanceolatus | reverse complement strand
CTCTGCCCTGAGGGGACTGTATACTAGCCTCTAACCCCAACTCTGCTCTGAGGGGACTGTATACTAGCCTCTAACCCCAACTCTGCCCTGAGGGGACTGTATACTAGCCTCTAACCCCAACTCTGCCCTGAGGGGACTGTATACTAGCCTCTAACCCCAACTCTGCCCTGAGGGGACTGTATACTAGCCTCTAACCCCAACTCTGCCCTGAGGGGACTGTATACTAGCCTCTAACCCCAACTCTGCCCTGAGGGGACTGTATACTAGCCTCTAACCCCAACTCTGCCCTGAGGGGACTGTATACTAGCCTCTAACCCCAACTCTGCTCTGAGGGGACTGTATACTAGCCTCTAACCCTAACTCTGCCCTGAGGGGACTGTATACTAGCCTCTAACCCTAACTCTGCCCTGAGGGGACTGTATACTAGCCTCTAACCCCAACTCTGCTCTGAGGGGACTGTATACTAGCCTCTAACCCCAACTCTGCTCTGAGGGGACTGTATACTAGCCTCTAACCCCAACTCTGCTCTGAGGGGACTGTATACTAGCTACTGTACATGTTAAATATGAACTCAGGACTCTGACTTGGCGGTCACTGTTCTGGATTTTGGCGTGGGTGTTTGCACGCTCTGAGGCGCACAGATGTTTATTTATTTATTTACATCTGTAATCTGATGTCACTGTGTTTGAATATATGCGATTGAAGATTTATTATTTGTATGTTCTGATATTTTTTATTTTTTTATTTTTTTTTTGGCATTTTTATGCTTTATTGATAGTGTAGAGACAGAGAAGACAGACAGGGGCAGAGAGGCAGACAGACAGACAGACAACGACAGCAGGCTGCAGAACAGAACCCGGGCCTGCTGCTGGCCGAGGCCCATGGGGGGACGCCCACACCAACTGAGCTAAGGGGGACGAGACACACACACACTGAGCTAAACCTGGGCCCACGGGGCCCTGGACGCCCTCACCAACTGAGCTAGTGATGACTCATGGGGGGGACCCATACCAATACTTCGTGAGCTAAAGGCGGCTGCCGTATGGTTCTGATTTCTAATTGGACCACCACGGAAGACTAGTCTGCCGCTTCTGTGTCAAACCTCAATGGGGGGGTCTGTTAGTGTCAACACTAAACAAATAAATATATTCAACACATCCGTAACATCAGTCGACACACACACACCCCCACCACAACTCATCCCCTCTCACATCCACACTACTATTCAACACACCCTCTCGCCTCACCTCCACCCACCTCCACACACACCAATACAAACACACAGTGACTCACCCACACACACAGTGACTCACACACATCACCCCACAGACAGACAGACACCCTCCACACACACAGAGACAGACAGACAGACAGACAGACAGACACCCTCCACACACACACAGACAGACAGACAGACAGAGACACACACACACACACACACACACACACACACACAGACCTTTGCAGTGCACAGCCACGGCCCCCTGCGTGCCCTCACACACGCTGAGGAAGCGCTTAGTGATGACATCATTAGGAGTGGACCCATCCAGGAAGTACATGTCGTGGTGACTGAAGCCGGCTGCAGTGAAGCGCTGGCTGTCATAGATCTTCTTATTGAGACGAACCACGGTGGTGACGTTATGTTTCCTAAAGTAAGGGAAGTAGGCTTCTGGGGCATGGAGGGGGTAGCCTGCAAGAGAGAGGGGGTCTGTTAGTGTCTGTCTGTCTGTCTGTCTGTCTGTCTGTCTGTCTGTCCCAAAAACCATTGTTGCTTCAAATACTAATTTTATCATGGTGAAAAAAACATGATTAATCCCATCATACGGCAGTGAAGTGTTCGTGCAGTTCCACATGGCTCCTCCAGGGGGCAGACTGGGGTAATAATCCTCTGTGTCAGTCTGTGGAGCAGGTTACACAGTTCACATGCTCCACTATCCTGTTTCACACCAACAGCAGAAGCTTTATAATGTGATCATGTTAAAGCTGCAGTGTCTAGAATTTTGGGTTTTATTTCCTAGCAGATTTTGTAGAAAGTAATTATAATATCCATAAGTACATTTGATTTAGTGCATAATAGCTGAAAACATTTTTTGAATAATATTTTTTCCCCTTAGAAAGGGTCTCATATATGTCCATATTTCTGCATATTTTGGACCAAGGCCTAGTGCTGCCATCTTGAAAGTGTCATAGTTGGAATGTCATCAGGTGCATTGTTTAAAATGTAGAATTGTTCTTGTCCTTGAAGGCCACTGTAGCTTCTGTTATTATTCTAAAGGGGTGGGGTTACCCAGGGAGCGTTGCATTTTAGAACTTTGTAGAACTTTCTTGATGACGTCATATTACACACTGCACCTTTAAATATTCATACACATCTTCACTGTGTATTCAACGGACAAGATATTAGTGATGCATCATCCTTATGGGCTTTAAAGCTGGGGTATGTGATTTCTGATTGGTCAAAATTAACATGAGCTGTACACTTTGACCAATCAGAGTGAGG
>CM049403.1:36195000-36197500 GCA_026929865.2 Hyperoplus lanceolatus | reverse complement strand
TCCAGCACTGTCAGGTTGAAGGAGCAGGTTCCAAACGACGCATCTCTGGAGACACAAAATGGAGAGAACACAATGTTACACACACACACACACACACACACACACACACACACACACACACACAGAGAGAAAGAGAGAAAGAGAGAGAAAGAGAGAGAGAGAGGGGGAGAGAGAGGGGGAGAGAGAGAGAGACAGACAGAGAGAGCGAGAGAGAGACACACACACACACACAGAAAGAGAGAGAGAGACAGAGAGAGACACACACACACACACACTGCTTCACACTGTCACCAAGCTGACTTACTGACACACACACACACACACACACCTGCAGCTGACAGTCTGTCGGCTGCAGCAGGGTCACACCTGAATTTTACAGCCCTTATATTGGGGGTGTGTGTGTGTGTGTGTGTGTGTGTGTGTGTGTGTGTGTGTGTGTGTGTGTGTGTGTGTGTGTGTGTGTGTGTGTGTGTGTGTGTGTGTGTGTGTGTAGCAGCTAGCGGTTAGCACAGAGGCTGAAGTGTATAACTGAGTGTTGCAGGTTGAGTGAGCGGTGTGGGGTTGAGAGAGGAGAGTTTCGCTGGTTGTTTTATTAGGATTATTTAGTTTTCATGATGGAGGGCCCCCATGTGTGTCCCCCATGGGCCCTTAGCTCAGTTGGTAGGGCGTCCCCCCCATGGGCCCTTAGCTCAGTTGGTAGGGCGTCCCCCCCCATGGGCCCTTAGCTCAGTTGGTAGGGCGTCCCCCCCCATGGGCCCTTAGCTCAGTTGGTAGGGCGTCCCCCCCATGGGCCCTTAGCTCAGTTGGTAAGGCGTCCCCCCATGGGCCCTTAGCTCAGTTGGTAGGGCGTCCCCCCATGGGCCCTTAGCTCAGTTGGTAGGGCGTCCCCCCCATGGGCCCTTAGCTCAGTTGGTAGGGCGTCCCCCCCATGGGCCCTTAGCTCAGTTGGTAAGGCGTCCCCCCCATGGGCCCTTAGCTCAGTTGGTAGGGCGTCCCCCCCATGGGCCCTTAGCTCAGTTGGTAGGGCGTCCCCCCCCATGGGCCCTTAGCTCAGTTGGTAGGGCGTCCCCCCCCATGGGCCTCGGCCAGCAGCAGACCCGGGTTGGATTCCAGCCCGTGGTCGTTCTCTGCATGTCACTCCCCTCTCTGCCCCATTTCACCTCTGTCTCTACACTATCAATAAAGCATTTAAATGCAAAAAAAAAAATGATTGGTGATTTTCCTTTGGCTGGGGGGGGGGGGGGGGCATAAAACCTCTTTGGGGGACGCCAAAAATTTCACTATGCAGGAAAAACCCTGGCTAAAGGCTAGGTGGCTGATTGAACACTGACATATTAATAGCAGACATTACAGCTCCGCTCTCTGGCTCCTTCTGTTCATAATAATAATATAACTTTATTTAAACAGGGACAAAGTACAAACCAAAACATCCCCCTTGTTTACAGTCTCACCCAGGAACTTTGAAATGTTTCTGAAACAGTCTCATGTTTCCTCTGATGATCATAAATTACATGTAACAGCAAACCAGACCATCAGTGCAAAGAATGCTATTTTTATATAGTTTTTCTTAATGCCTTTGTCATGGGTATACGCTCACCTAGGAACAACAGCTGGTGTGGTAAAAACACTACTGCTTTAGTCCAAAGGGGGGAGAAAAAACCATCCTGTTTATACATTTTTCCATCCCACCCCCTGTTGTTCGGGGCCCCCCCACACACACACACACACACACACACACACACACAAACAGTCACTCATACACACACACACACACACAAAGACTGTTACATAACCAGAGACAACAACAAGCCCTTTATCCTATTATCTCACACACACACACACACACACACACACACACACACACACACACACACACACACACACACACAAACAGTCACTCATACACACACAGAGTTACAGTTACACACAGTTACACACACAAACAGTCACTCACACACACACACACACACACACACACACACACACACACACACACACACACACACACAAACAGTCACTCATACACACACAGAGTTACAGTTACACACAGTTACACACACAAACAGTCACTTCAAACTAAGTTAATTTGTTTTGAGCAGAAGTCAACAGAGTAACGATGTCTGACAAACATCGGAGCAGAGACAATGTAAACAGACAGGATTACTGTGAGTGAGTGTGTGAGTGAGTGAGTGAGTGAGTGAGTGAGTGAGTGCGTGAGTGAGTCTGTCTGTGTGTGTGTGCCTGTGTGTCTGTCTGTCTCTCTGTCTGTCTCTCTGTGTCTGTGTGTGAGTGAGTGAGTGAGTGAGTGAGTGAGTGAGTGAGTGAGTGAGTGAGTGAGTGAGTGTCTCTCACCTGAAGGGCAGGTAGGAGGCATTAGATCCAGAGATCAAAGCTCGATACGCTTCTTCTGGAGTCTTCTTCAAGTAGATCACCTGAGACACACACACACACACACACACACACACACACACACACACACACACACACACACACACACACA
>CM049403.1:36175000-36182500 GCA_026929865.2 Hyperoplus lanceolatus | reverse complement strand
GTAACTTTTCAGGAAGCTTTCTAACTTCAAACAGTGTTTCAGGGATCACATTTTCCTGTGAGGAAAGTTTGTTTATTCAGTTATGAGAATATATCTTAGAAAATGATTCACTTCTCTGACACACAAAGTTACACAGTGCAGCTTTAAAGTAGTAATATTTTAAGTACACACTATATGTTACTATCACTGTTTCAAACTCTTAAATACACTTTAATCCAAGTAGTTTTTAACTCCTTTAAACCCTTGTCACTAACTTTATACCTTTGATGAACACCGCGGACCCCAGCGGCTCGCTCTCTTCGTTCATGCCGAGGATAGCGCTCCTGATCGCGGCGTGCCTCCCCGGCTTCCCCGCCATGGGTCCGGTTCTTAGCCTGTTAGCAGCCAGGCTAGCTCAAGTAAACCGACATTAACGTGTTGTTAAGAGTGAACGGTGACTGTTAAAAAGTTAAAAAAAGTGAATCCTCAGTTTCCCATCAGGCTTTGCGGCTCCTACTTTCTGCACTTTCCGGTGTTATTTTGTCTGTTTTTAGCGTTTTTAGCGTTTTTTTCCCTGATTAGCATATTAGCACTCTAGCTAACCAACTGCTTAGCGACTAAACTCCCAAACTCTGATTTGACCCATTAGACACGTTACTATAGAAACCAGCGTCACGCCAATCAGCGAGCAGCTTCTCTCGTGATGCGTTCAGGTTCCGGCGGGAAAACTCAAAACTAAAACTAGGACGCGTTCAGGTACAGAGAGCGGCAATACACTGGAAACTTCTAGAATTAAATTAAAAAAAATGATTTGTGGCTCTTTTTCCCAACTTTCTAAAGCACTTCAATCAACTAAACTTTCCATAATCATTCTCAGCACTATTCTGAAGGTTATTACAGAAGGATTTGTTTATGTGTTGTTCACTGTCTGATTTATGAGAGAGAGAGAGAGAGAGACAGAGACAGAGGGAGAGAGAGAAGGTTATTACAGAAGGATTTGTTTATGTGTTGTTCACTGTCTGATTTATGAGACATTTTCTTCTTAAAAACATGCTGAAAATACCAGAAATCTCAACTTTCTAAAGCACTTACATCAATTAAACTTTCCATAATCATTCTCAGCACTATTCTGAAGGTTATTACAGAAGGATTTGTTCATATGTTGTTCACTGTCTGATTTAGGAGACATTTTCTTCTCAATAACATGATGAAAATGTATTGTTAAGATTCATGCATTTTTTTTGTAAAATAAAAAATAGTCTGAATCCAAAATCATTTCGTTAAAACCTTTGAACACTAATATGGTCAAATGAGAGATGTCTGTTTGTCTGCCTGCCTGTCTGTCTGCCTGCCTGTCTGTCTGTCTGTCTGTCTGTCTGTCTGCCTGCCTGTCTGCCTGCCTGTCTGCCTGTCTGTCTGTCTGTCTGTCTGTCTGTCTGTCTGCCTGCCTGCCTGTCTGTCTGTCTGTTTGTCTGCCTGCCTGTCTGCCTGCCTGTCTGCCTGCCTGTCTGCCTGTCTGTCTGTCTGCCTGCCTGTCTGTCTGTCTGCCTGCATTTATATATACAGTATCTCACAAAAGTGAGTACACCCCTCACATTTCTTCACATTTTTCTTTATATCTTTCCATGCGACAACACTGAATAAATGACACTTTGATACAATGTAAAGTAGTCAGTGTACAGCTTGTATAACAGTGTAAATTTACTGTCCCCTCAAAATAACTCGACACACAGCCATTAATGTCTAAACTGCTGGCAACAAAAGTGAGTACACCCCTTAGAAAAGATGTCCAAATTGGGCCCAAAGTGTCAATATTTTGTTTTGCCATCATTATTTTCTAGCACTGCCTTAACCCTCTTGGGCATGTAGTTCACTAGAGCTTCACAGGTTGCCACTGGAACCCTCTTCTACCCATTCATGACGACATCAAGGAGCTGGTGGATATTAGAGTCCTTGCGCTCCTCCATCTCCCGTTTGAGGATGCCCCAAAGATGCTCAATAGGGTTTAAGACTGGAGACATGCTTGGCCAGTCCATAACCTTTACCCTCAGCTTCTTTAGCAAGCCAGTGGTCGTTCGGAGGTGTGTTTGGGGTCGTTATCATGTTGCAGTACTGCCCTGCGGCCCAGTTTATGAAGGGAGGGGATCATGCTCTGCTTCAGTATGTCACAGTACATGTTAGAATTCAATGAACTGTAGATCCCCAGTGCTGGCAGCACTCATGCAGCCCCAGACCATGACACTCCAACCACCATGCTTGACTCTAGGCAAGACACACTTGTCTTTGTACTCCTCACCTGGTTGCCGCTCCACACTCTTAACACCATCTGAACCAAATAAATGTATCTTGGTCTCATCAGACCACAGGACATGGTTGCAGTAATCCATGTCTGTAGTCTGTTTGTCTTCAGCAAACTTTTTGTGGGGTTTCTTGTGCATCATCTTTAGAATAGGCTTCCTTCTGGGATGACAGCCATGTAGACCAGTATGATGCAGAGTGCGGCGTATGGTCTGAGCACTGACAGGTTGACCCCCCACCCCTTCAAGCCCTTCAGCAATGCTGGCAGCACTCATACGTCTATTTTCCAAAGCCAACCTCTGTGTACGACGCTGACCACGTGCACTCAACCTTCGTAAACTGGGCCGCAGGGTGGTATTGCAACATGATAACGACCCCAAACACACCTCCAAGACGACCAGTGGCTTGCTAAAAAAGCTGAGGGTAAAGGTTATGGCCTGGCCAAACATGTCTCCAGACCTAAACCCTATTGAGCATCTTTGGGGCTTCTTAAAACGGGAGATGGAGGAGCGCAAGGTCTTTAATATCCACCAGCTCTGTGATGCTGTCATAAATGGGTGGAAGAGGGTTCCAGTTGCAACCTGTGAAGCTCTAGTGAACTACATGCCCAAGAGGGTTAAGGCAGTGCTAGAAAATAATGATGGCAAAGCAAAATATTGACACTTTGGGCCCAATTTGTAAAATTTTTCTAAGGGGTGTACTCACTTTTGTTGCCAGCAGTTTAGACATTAATGGCTGTGTGTCGAGTTATTTTGAGGGGACAGTAAATTTACACTGTTATACAAGCTGTACACTGACTACTTTACATTGTATCAAAGTGTCATTTCTTCAGTGTTGTCCCATGGAAAGATATAAAGAAAAATGTGAAGAAATGTGAGGGGTGTACTCACTTTTGTGAGATACTGTATAAATGCAGAAACATGTCTGTTTGTCTGTCTGTCTGTCTGTTTGTCTGCCTGCCTGTCTGCCTGCCTGTCTGCCTGCCTGCCTGCCTGCCTGTCTGTCTGTCTGTCTGTTTGTCTGCCTGCCTGCCTGTCTGCCTGCCTGTCTGCCTGCCTGTCTGTCTGTCTGCCTGCATTTATATATATAAATGCAGAAACACATATATCAACTTTTTATTTTAACATTTTATTTTGGTTCCAAATGACCCTTTTTACTTTTATTTTTTTAAAACAACATGCCTGCCTGTCTGCCTCTCTATCTGTCTGTCTGTCTATCTGTCTGTCTGTCTATCTGTCTGTCTGCCCAGCCTTGACACACGAATGACCCAAAACAAAAGCTCCCCCTGAACCACATGAGATGCTGTCAGCTGACTGGACAGGAATAGTTAGTCTGAATGTCCCTCGTTCACCATATGAAAAGTTGTGAAGAAATAAATAATTGAAAATAGGAAAGTAGAGTAGAGCCAGCATTACTGTGAAACCCTATGCTGACTTCGTGAGAAAAACGAAATTGGGGTGAGTGTGCGTGTGTGTCTATGTGTGTGTATCCGTGTGTGTCTGTGTGTGTATCCGTGTGTGTGTGTGTGTGTGTGTGTATGTGTGTGTCCGTGTGTGTATCCGTGTGTGTGTGTGTGTATGTGTGTGTGTGTGTGTGTCTGTGTCTGTGTGTGTATCCGTGTGTGTCTGTGTGTGTATCCGTGTGTGTTTGTGTCTGTGTGTGTGTGTCCGTGTGCGTATCCGTGTATCCGTGTGTGTGTGTGTGTGTGTATCCGTGTGTGTCTGTGTCTGTGTGTGTATCCGTGTGTGTGTGTGTGTGTCCGTTTCTGTGTCTGTGTGTGTATCCGTGTGTGTGTGTGTGTCCGTTTCTGTGTCTGTGTGTGTATCCGTGTGTGTGTGTGTGTGTGTGTGTGTATATCCGTGTGTGTCCGTTTCTGTGTGAGTGTGTATCTGTGTGTGAATGTAACTCTCTGCGTGTGAGTGTGTTTTAAGTAAATGTTTTATTAAACAAAGTCAGCTGTAGTGTCCAGTGAGCCTCTAACCTGCGATGAGAGAGATCCACACTGTGTTGTGAGCGGGTTGGGGTCCGGGTTTGGGGGGCTACCGAAGGGTCCAGCCTGGAGGGTCCGGGGCTGGGGGGCACTAAAGGCCAAAGGGTCCATGGTCCGGGGTTGGGGGGCACTAAAGGCCAAAGGGTCCATGGTCCGGGGCTGGGGGGCACTAAAGGCCAAAGGCTCCATGGTCCGGGGCTGGTTTAAACCCTCATAGTAACACAGAGCGGTCACAACAAGGCAAACTGAAGTAACCCCTAACCCAAAACAAAGTTGCAAAGCAGGTGTGAGAAAAAATGCTAGAAAGTCAAAATACAGGTGAGCTTGTTTATGGTAAAGCCCTCATGATAACACACAGGTACAGTGTGATGGTTAGAGAGAGAGAGACAGAGGGAGAGAGAGAGAGAGAGAGAGAGAGAAGGAGAGAGAGAGACAGAGAGAGAGAGAGAGAGAGAGAGAAGGAGAGAGAGAGAGAGAGAGAGACAGAGAGAGAGAGAGAGAGAGACAGAGAGAGAGAGAGAGAGAGAGAGAGAGAGAGAGAGAGAGAGAGAGAGAGAGAGAGAGAAGGAGAGAGAGAGAGAGAGAGACAGAGAGGGAGAGAGAGAGAGAGACTGCAGAGAAACGTCTCACTCAGGTGATCTGCTCTCAGGTTACCATGGCTTCAGGTGTGAGCTTACAGCCTCCTCACGTTACAACACATTTCCTCTGTGTGTGTGTGTGTGTGTCTCTTTCTGTGTGTGTGTGTGTCTGTGTGTGTGTGTGTGTGTGTGTGTGTGTGTGTGTCTGTGTGTCTCTTTCTGTGTGTGTGTGTGTGTGTCTCTTTGTGTGTGTGTGTGTGTGTGTGTGTCCAAAATGTTTATGAATAACATATAATATACATTATATACAACATAAAGTATCTTTTTTTAATGGCAGTATTAACTGTAGGCAGCCTGAGCTGATTGAAGAGAAAGCTTTGGGACTGGGCAACCTGGATGGTGGTAGTCCAGAGCTGTATACTATACACACTATATAGATATATAGTCTTTCCACTATTGCCTCCGATGTCCAGCTGGGTGAAAGTAGTATCCAGCCGAGGTCACGACCCTGCTAGGGGGGTCCGGGGGTATGCCCCCCCCGGGAGATTTATATTTACCTTTTTAAAGTGAAATGCATGAATCTGGTGCACTTTGAGAGGAAGATTAAGAGGCTAAATCTGAGGAATTTTGTGTGAACAAATAATTTGGAGACACTGGGTCGGATGACAGACAGACAGACAGACAGACAGATGACACAGCAACACCCAAAGTTTATTTGCATATTGAGTTCTAAATGTGCCAAAAATCAGACGCAGAGATCTCACAAGGGCTAAGCGTCTTCGGTCTCTCTGCCCAGTGTAACCACCTGATGTCTAATCTAAGGGGCACTTTACACGACAACACGAAACGGTGCAAACGCGGAAAAATTCCCGCGGTTGCACTATATCATTTACAGGAAAACAGCAAACGCAGGCATGAAACCGCAGGTTTTTGAGATCACCTCCCAGGGAGGATTTTTTGGAAAACTTAACGGTTTTGGTTTCCTGTAAACACCGAAACCATTTCCCCTGATAACGCTGACGTCACGGCTCCACCCTCACACATGCGTAGTCTATAACATTTGCTGTCAAAATACCCACAACACAAGCGAGTTATAAAGTTAGAAGACAACATGAACGGTGTCTCCACGGCACCATCACTGTGATCAGCGGAGAGTGACGTGCAGGGCTAAAATATAGCCTAACACTCGCCAATTTAGTCTAAGCGATTAGTAAGTTATTGAGACCACCGGCCACTGTCTGGGGAAAGATTTGTGCTCTGCCGGTTTTTCTAGCCAAATAAACGTGTGTAGCTTCTATGCCAGGGCAGCGACACGGCTCTCTCTACATTAAAAAACACTATCCATAGTTCAGCGCGCAGCGGTTAAGTTACTGTTCAACAAAAGGAGCATTAAGGCTACGGCTTCACAGTAAAAGCATTTCACTGGCTAAACATTAATAGCATTTCACTGGACACACGTGAGTTGACGTTTATTTTGAAGTACGACTAACAGGAAGGTATCCGCTCACGAAGCCCCTTCACTATCAGCAAGTCTTCTGTTTTTACGAGTTCAATGCGGTGAAATAAGAGGACAGAAAGCTTGTCATTTACAATACTTGTAACCCCAAGCTTACACCAACCGCTTTATGAACGTTAGTGGCATTCATTTTCGGTTACAGTAAGGTTTTATGCATCAAATTGTACCGGAAGAGCTATCTCCTAGGCTGTGTCACCGCTGACTATTGGCTTGGCATGGCTGCTACACTGCTTCTACAGCGATTTCGGCCCGTTTCCTCTGAAAACATGTGTACGGGTGAAGATGTCAGATAAATTGTGTCTGAACGGGTTTTTTTTTTTAAACCAAAAACTGGAAAACTGTCACGTTTTCACAGTGTAAAGTGCCCCTAACTGTCTGGAACCGGGCCTGCTGTGTGTGTGTGTGTGTGTCGCTTTCTGTGTGTATTGTGTGTGTCTCTCTCTCTTTCTGTGTGTATTGTGTGTGTCGCTTTCTGTGTGTATTGTGTGTGTCTCTCTCTCTTTCTGTGTGTGTGAGTGTGTGTCGCTTTCTGTGTGTATTGTGTGTGTGTCTCTCTCTTTCTGTGTGTATTGTGTGTGTCGCTTTCTGTGTGTATTGTGTGTGTCTCTCTCTTTCTGTGTGTGTGTGTGTGTGTGTGTGTGTGTGTCGCTTTCTGTGTGTATTGTGTGTGTCTCTCTCTCTTTCTGTGTGTGTGTGAGTGTGTGTGTGTGAGTGTGTGTGTGTGTGACTGTGCATGTGCGTGTGTATGTGTGTCTCTGTCTTTGTGTGTGTGTGTGTGTGAGTGTGTGTGTGTGTGACTGCGTGTGTGCATGTGTGTGTGTATGTGTGTCTCTGTCTTTGTGTGTGTGTGTGAGTGTGTGTGCGTGTGTATGTGTGTCTCTCTCTCTTTCTGTGTGTGAGTGTGTGTGTGTGTGACTGCGTGTGTGCATGTGCGTGTGTATGTGTGTCTCTGTCTTTGTGTGTGTGAGTGTGAGTGTGTGTGTGACTGCGTGTGTGCATGTGCGTGTGTATGTGTGTCTCTGTCTTTGTGTGTGTGTCTGAGTGTGTGTGTGTGTGTGACTGACTGCGTGTGTGCATGTGCGTGTTGTATGTGTGTCTCTGTCTTTGTGTGTGTGTGTGAGTGTGTGTGTGTGTGACTG
>CM049403.1:36150000-36152500 GCA_026929865.2 Hyperoplus lanceolatus | reverse complement strand
CACTCACTCACTCACTCACTCACCCACTCACTCACTCACTCACTCACTCTCTCACTCACTCACTCACTCACTCACTCACTCACTCACTCACTCACTCTCTCTCACTCACTCACTCTCTCTCTCACTCACTCACTCACTCACTCACTCTCTCTCTCACTCACTCACTCACTCAAGTTTTACAGTTGATCATAAGTACAAGACAGTATGATATGATAACACGGAGTAATCGCCTATTTATAATGCAACGATAAAATATAGCCAAATAAACATTTACCTTTAGTTTAAACAATGTCCTTAGAAACCTTTATAGTAGAGTACGCCATGTTAGTTATAAATGCTGCTTGTTTCAGATGGGCTTTATCAGACCCGCTCCACTGACATGCTCATGCTTTATGTCCCACAAGCCCGGTCTGAGCTGGGACAGACAGCTTTTAGCTTCAGTGCCCCTGACTCCTGGAACAACTTACAGCAACAAATTAAACTAAATACCTTCATATCTTTTCTTTTCTTTCAAAGGTTTTTTTATTAAATGTTCGTAACACAGAAATTGTAGCACAATTAGTACAAATTTTTCCCCCTTTTTTTCCCCGAACATACCCCACCCACATCCCACCCTCACACCCAACAACACGAAATATACACTTCAGAAATAGAAATAAACAATCAATATGAAAAAAAAAAAAAAAACACATAAAGAAATCAAATGAAATCAAATAAAAAGGGGGGGGGGGAGCTACTCTTCTATAGTTATTGTTTTTTTTTAAATAATTTAGGAAGGGGCGCACCAAATTCGGTCAAATTTATTCTCGGATCCCTGGGTAGTGTAACGTATTTTCTCTAAATTCATACATGCCATAATGTCTCGAATCCAATGTGAGTGGGAAGGAGGAGCAGGATCTTTCCACTTGAGTAGGATAGCCCTGCGAGCAAGTAGTGAGGTGAAGGCCAGTACTCTCAGCTTCACTTTAGGTAAGCCCGGATTTGGTGCAATGCCAAAAATTGCAGTGAAAGGGTTCGGCTTGACTCATGCTGAAGTACTCACTCAGAAATTGTTTGAAAAGTTGTACAGTTGATCATCAGTACAAGGTGGGACACAATCAGTACATGTGAAAGAGTGATGATAGTGCACTGATAAAAGATATCACAGGTACGGGTCTACATTGAGGAAACAATGGGCTTAATTTAGTTTTAGATATGTGGATACGCCATGTACTACTTATAAATGCTGCAAAGCAAATGTCGGGCGCACATGGGGTTTAGCAGTGTACCCGATCCAGTGACATGATCCCACTTGTGATCCGTGAAGGCAGAACCTAGGTCTTGCTCCCACAGGGTTTTTATAGCTGCTAATGAGGGGCCATGCAACTTCTGAAATAAGGTTGAAAAACAAAGAAATTGAGCCTTTTAATGTGGGGTTTACAGAAAGAAACAAATCGACATGATTGGCTGGCGGTTTATAAGGGAATTGGGGAATTGATACCTTCATATCTTTTAACCAATTTAAACACATTATTTAGAAGCAGCCCCACTCCACCTGTAACTGTTAATCAGGCTATTGTTCTGCCCCACTCATTCTCTGAATGTTTTAATTGTTGTTGTCTCTCTGTCGGCTTGTTGTATATTTGCATTGTGTGTGTGTGTGTGTGTGTGTGTGTGTGTGTGTGTTGTATTTTTACTCGACATCATTGTAAATGAGGGTCACACCTCAAAAAGATAAAAATATAGCCAAATAAAATGAACTGAATTCTGCTGCAGTTCCGCATTTTGACCGCTGGATGGCGGCGGTGGCATCTTTAGCTGACGTCACTGTGGAGCAGGCATACTGAGCGCTGATTGGCTGGTGAGAGGGGCGTGCAGATGTGACGGGGCATCATCAGGCAGGAGCAGCAGCAAAGATGGCGGCGGTGACCAGAGGCTCCTTCAGTGTATTCCGGCGGCTGGTATGAAACTCTTTCTCTCTCTCTCTCTGTCGCAAAGATTATTCTGTTCATCTCCGCGGATTATTAACCCTCTGTGACGTCAGCACGGGGCCAGGTTGTGACGACAGCTTTCTAACAGCTGTCATTTGTTCAGTGTTGCTAGGCTAGGTAAACTCTGATGCTAATAGTAGCCGAGTGCAACACAAACAACAGGGACAGGGATGCTGTTAAAGTGTGTGTGTGTGTGTGTGTGTGTGTGTGTGTGTGTGTGTGTGTGTGTGTGTGTGTGTGTGTGTGTGTGTGTGTGTGTGTGTGTGTGTGTGTGTGTGTGTGTGTGTGTGTGTGTGTGTGTGTGTGTGTGTGTTAATGATGCAGGCACATAGCGAGCAAGCAGTTGGCTGCAGAGGGCAGAAGGGTTGAGTGTGTGTGTGTGTGTTTTCCTCTGTGTCAAAATGAGAAAGCCTTTGTTGTCATTGCAGGGTTAGGGTCATTGCATATGAAGAAAAGAGACAGACAGACAGACACACAGATTGACACACAGACAGGCAGACACACAAGACAGACAGTCAGATAGACACACA
>CM049403.1:36140000-36145000 GCA_026929865.2 Hyperoplus lanceolatus | reverse complement strand
CTCTCTCTCTCTGTCTCTCTCTCTCTCTGCCTCTCTGCCTCTCTGTGTGTGTCTCTCTCTCTCTGCCTCTCTCTCTCTGTCTCTCTCTCTCTCTGCCTCTCTCTCTCTGCCTCTCTCTCTGTGTCTCTCTCTCTGTCTCTCTGTCTCTCTCTCTCTTCCTCTCTGCCTCTCTGTCTCTGTGTCTCTGTGTCTCTCTGTCTCTCTCTCTGCCTCTCTGTCTCTGTGTCTCTCTGTCTCTCTGCCTCTCTGCCTCTCTGTCTCTGTCTCTCTCTCTCTCTGCCTCTCTCTCTCTGCCTCTCTCTCTGTGTCTCTCTCTCTGCCTCTCTCTCTCTGTCTCTCTCTCTCTGCCTCTCTCTCTGTGTCTCTCTCTCTGTCTCTCTCTCTCTGCCTCTCTGCCTCTGTGTCTCTGTGTCTCTGTGTCTCCAGGTATGTGAAGGAGGGGGACAAGGTGTCTCAGTTTGACAGTATCTGTGAGGTTCAGAGTGACAAAGCGTCCGTCACCATAACGAGCCGATACGACGGCGTCATCGCCAAGCTCTACTACGACGTGGACGCCACTGCTCTGGTGGGCAAGCCTCTGGTCGACATCCAGACAGAGTCCAGCTCAGGTCTGTCTGTCTGTCTGTCTGTCTGTCTGCCTGTCTGTCTGTCTGTCTGTCTGTCTGTCTGTCTGTCTGTACTGCTCTGGTGGGCAAGCCTCTGGTGGACATCCAGACAAAATCCAGCTCAGGCGTGTGTGTGTGTGTGTGTGTGTGTTTGGGAGGGGGGATGGTACAGGTGTGTGTGTTATTTTACGTGTTTTTTTTCCCGATTGTCTAAAGCCCTTTTAGAGAGGGGAATGTGGGTAGAACCTCTCAGCCAATGAGAATGAATGTGGGTATAACCTCTCAGCCAATCAATAACCAAAGAATGAATGAAATGGGTTAGGGTTAGATTCAATTCCAAATGGATTCTCATTACTGTGGGTTACAGAGCCTGGGCTGTGTATTAACAGTGTATTCACAGAGCCTAGGCTGTGTATTAACAGTGTATTCACAGAGCCTGGGCTGTGTATTAACAGTGTGTTTACAGAGCCTGGGCTGTGTATTAACAGTGTGTTTACAGAGCCTGGGCTGTGTATTAACAGTGTGTTTACAGAGTCTAGGCTGTGTATTAACAGTGTGTTTACAGAGTCTGGGCTGTGTATTAACAGTGTGTTTACAGAGCCTAGGCTGTGTATTAACAGTGTGTTTACAGAGCCTAGGCTGTGTATTAACAGTGTGTTTACAGAGCCTGGGCTGTGTATTAACAGTGTGTTTACAGAGCCTGGGCTGTGTATTAACAGTGTGTTTACAGAGCCTAGGCTGTGTATTAACAGTGTGTTTACAGAGCCTGGGCTGTGTATTAACAGTGTGTTTACAGAGTCTAGGCTGTGTATTAACAGTGTGTTTACAGAGTCTGGGCTGTGTATTAACAGTGTGTTTACAGAGCCTAGGCTGTGTATTAACAGTGTGTTTACAGAGCCTAGGCTGTGTATTAACAGTGTGTTTACAGAGCCTGGGCTGTGTATTAACAGTGTGTTTACAGAGCCTAGGCTGTGTATTAACAGTGTGTTTACAGAGCCTGGGCTGTGTATTAACAGTGTGTTTACAGAGCCTAGGCTGTGTATTAACAGTGTGTTTACAGAGCCTAGGCTGTGTATTAACAGTGTGTTTACAGAGCCTGAGCTGTGTATTAACAGTATATATATATCTATCTTCTCTCAGAGGTCCCGGTGGAGGAGGATGTGTATAAACAGTGTATTCACAGAGCCTAGGCTGTGTATTAACAGTGTATTAACAGTGTATAAACAGTATATCTATCTTCTCTCAGAGGTCTGTTTACAGAGCCTAGGCTGTGTATAAACAGTGTATAAACAGTGTCTTTGTGTCTCAGAGGTCTGTTTACAGAGCCTAGGCTGTGTATAAACAGTGTATAAACAGTGTCTTTGTGTCTCAGAGGTCTGTTTACAGAGCCTAGGCTGTGTATAAACAGTGTATAAACAGTGTCTTTGTGTCTCAGAGGTCTGTTTACAGAGCCTAGGCTGTGTATAAACAGTGTATAAACAGTGTCTTTGTGTCTCAGAGGTCTGTTTACAGAGCCTAGGCTGTGTATTAACAGTGTATAAACAGTGTCTTTGTGTCTCAGAGGTCTGTTTACAGAGCCTAGGCTGTGTATAAACAGTGTATAAACAGTGTCTTTGTGTCTCAGAGGTCTGTTTACAGAGCCTAGGCTGTGTATAAACAGTGTATAAACAGTGTCTTTGTGTCTCAGAGGTCTGTTTACAGAGCCTAGGCTGTGTATAAACAGTGTATAAACAGTGTCTTTGTGTCTCAGAGGTCTGTTTACAGAGCCTAGGCTGTGTATAAACAGTGTATAAACAGTGTCTTTGTGTCTCAGAGGTCTGTTTACAGAGCCTAGGCTGTGTATTAACAGTGTATAAACAGTGTCTTTGTGTCTCAGAGGTCTGTTTACAGAGCCTAGGCTGTGTATTAACAGTGTATAAACAGTGTCTTTGTGTCTCAACTTTACAGCCACTGTATATAAACAGGTATTGTCTTTGTGTCTCAGAGGTCTGTTTACAGAGCCTAGGCTGTGTATAAACAGTGTATAAACAGTGTCTTTGTTCTCAGAGGTCTGTTTACAGAGCCTAGGCTGTGTATAAACAGTGTATAAACAGTGTCTTTGTGTCTCAGAGGTCTGTTTACAGAGCCTAGGCTGTGTATTAACAGTGTATAAACAGTGTCTTTGTGTCTCAGAGGTCTGTTTACAGAGCCTAGGCTGTGTATAAACAGTGTATAAACAGTGTCTTTGTGTCTCAGAGGTCTGTTTACAGAGCCTAGGCTGTGTATAAACAGTGTATAAACAGTGTCTTTGTGTCTCAGAGGTCTGTTTACAGAGCCTAGGCTGTGTATAAACAGTGTATAAACAGTGTCTTTGTGTCTCAGAGGTCTGTTTACAGAGCCTAGGCTGTGTATTAACAGTGTATAAACAGAGTATTGTCTTTGTGTCTCAGAGGTCTGTTTACAGAGCCTAGGCTGTGTATAAACAGTGTATAAACAGTGTCTTTGTGTCTCAGAGGTCTGTTTACAGAGCCTAGGCTGTGTATTAACAGTGTATAAACAGTGTCTTTGTGTCTCAGAGGTCTGTTTACAGAGCCTAGGCTGTGTATTAACAGTGTATAAACAGTGTCTTTGTGTCTCAGAGGTCTGTTTACAGAGCCTAGGCTGTGTATAAACAGTGTATAAACAGTGTCTTTGTGTCTCAGAGGTCTGTTTACAGAGCCTAGGCTGTGTATTAACAGTGTATAAACAGAGTATTGTCTTTGTGTCTCAGAGGTCTGTTTACAGAGCCTAGGCTGTGTATAAACAGTGTATAAACAGTGTCTTTGTGTCTCAGAGGTCTGTTTACAGAGCCTAGGCTGTGTATTAACAGTGTATAAACAGTGTCTTTGTGTCTCAGAGGTCTGTTTACAGAGCCTAGGCTGTGTATAAACAGTGTATAAACAGTGTCTTTGTGTCTCAGAGGTCTGTTTACAGAGCCTAGGCTGTGTATAAACAGTGTATAAACAGTGTCTTTGTGTCTCAGAGGTCTGTTTACAGAGCCTAGGCTGTGTATAAACAGTGTATAAACAGTGTCTTTGTGTCTCAGAGGTCTGTTTACAGAGCCTAGGCTGTGTATTAACAGTGTATAAACAGTGTCTTTGTGTCTCAGAGGTCTGTTTACAGAGCCTAGGCTGTGTATTAACAGTGTATAAACAGTGTCTTTGTGTCTCAGAGGTCTGTTTACAGAGCCTAGGCTGTGTATTAACAGTGTATAAACAGTGTCTTTGTGTCTCAGAGGTCTGTTTACAGAGCCTAGGCTGTGTATAAACAGTGTATAAACAGTGTCTTTGTGTCTCAGAGGTCTGTTTACAGAGCCTAGGCTGTGTATTAACAGTGTATAAACAGTGTCTTTGTGTCTCAGAGGTCTGTTTACAGAGCCTAGGCTGTGTATAAACAGTGTATAAACAGTGTCTTTGTGTCTCAGAGGTCTGTTTACAGAGCCTAGGCTGTGTATAAACAGTGTATAAACAGTGTCTTTGTGTCTCAGAGGTCTGTTTACAGAGCCTAGGCTGTGTATTAACAGTGTATAAACAGTGTCTTTGTGTCTCAGAGGTCTGTTTACAGAGCCTAGGCTGTGTATTAACAGTGTATAAACAGAGTATTGTCTTTGTGTCTCAGAGGTCTGTTTACAGAGCCTAGGCTGTGTATAAACAGTGTATAAACAGTGTCTTTGTGTCTCAGAGGTCTGTTTACAGAGCCTAGGCTGTGTATAAACAGTGTATAAACAGTGTCTTTGTGTCTCAGAGGTCTGTTTACAGAGCCTAGGCTGTGTATAAACAGTGTATAAACAGTGTCTTTGTGTCTCAGAGGTCTGTTTACAGAGCCTAGGCTGTGTATAAACAGTGTATAAACAGTGTCTTTGTGTCTCAGAGGTCTGTTTACAGAGCCTAGGCTGTGTATTAACAGTGTATAAACAGTGTCTTTGTGTCTCAGAGGTCTGTTTACAGAGCCTAGGCTGTGTATAAACAGTGTATAAACAGAGTATTGTCTTTGTGTCTCAGAGGTCTGTTTACAGAGCCTAGGCTGTGTATTAACAGTGTATAAACAGTGTCTTTGTGTCTCAGAGGTCTGTTTACAGAGCCTAGGCTGTGTATAAACAGTGTATAAACAGTGTCTTTGTGTCTCAGAGGTCTGTTTACAGAGCCTAGGCTGTGTATTAACAGTGTATAAACAGTGTCTTTGTGTCTCAGAGGTCTGTTTACAGAGCCTAGGCTGTGTATTAACAGTGTATTAACAGTATCTATCTATTCTCTCAGAGGTCCCGGTGGAGGAGGACGTGGTGGAGACTCCGGCCATGGCCAGAGAGGAACACACTCATCAGGAGATCAAAGGTCACAAGACGCAAGCCACGCCCGCCGTACGCAGGCTAGCTATGGA